>PVIY010024066.1:0-38537 GCA_004026745.1 Myrmecophaga tridactyla | reverse complement strand
CATAGGTATCAGGCTCTTGGGGTATAGGACACAGAGATTGCAGTACAGAGAGGGCAGGATGCAGGTGTGTCCTTGCTCAGGGGAGGTGTCTGGGGGACTGGGATGCAGATGTGTGAATGTATAGGGGCAGGGCACAGGTCACAGGGGTTGCAGGACATGGGTCAGGGGCATGTGATGTCAGGTGGGCATGCCCCAGAGGTAGCTGAACTGGTGGATGGGGGGTTGGGGCAGGGGTGTATGTGTGTGAAGGGCAGGGTCTATGTAGCACAGATGCGCACATGAGCACCTGCAGGTTGTGGGAACACGGTGCTCGTGCCTGGGGGTGGGGTAAGGGTGTGCACACCTGCAGTGTTGGGGTGGAGTGGGGTGCAGGGGTCAAGAGGTCAGTGCTCAAATGTGTGGGCACCCAGCAAGGAGGACATGGCTGGGGGTTGAGGCCATGGTGTAATGGGTCTGGGGGTTGTGGCCTTGGTGTGTGTGGGTCTGGGGACAGGGGTCTGGTGTGTGCGTGCACAGAGTTGGGGGCCAGTGCAGTGGGGTTTTGCGTCTACATGAGCTGGAAGTGGGTGTGGTCTGAAAGCAAAGGTCTGCATTTTCCCAGACTGGGTGGTATGGCAGGGGTGCCTGAGTGCATGAATCTCAGGGGGCCAGTGGCTATGTGCATGGCTCAGGGGAGTGGGACAGGGTTTGCATAACTGCATGGGCTGGGGGCAGGTGTGGTGTGGGTATGAAAGTGAGCACTTGCAGCCTGGATGCTCAGGAGACCGCTGGCAGGGGGCAGGGAGGGGATGGTGGAGTACAAGGGACAGGGTGCATGTGCATGGGTTTTGGGAGGCATGGGTCTAGACTGTGCTCTTGTTTGGGAGGAGTGGCTTGGGTTGGGGCCTGAGTGTGTGCGTGTACTGGGTGGGGTTGTGGGGCAGGGATGCATGGGGAAGGGATGGGGGGACGATTGGAGCGTGGTGGGGGTGGCTGCGTGACAGGGTTCAGGTGCATAGGATGTGGGGGGAGTTGCAGGTCACAGGGTGGGGTTGGTACAGGGGAGTGTAGCACTTTCAAGGAACATGGCTTGGCTTACTTCCTTGTCCCTGTCTCCCTGTCCGTGCATTCCTAGGGGCTCCAGGATTCCGTTTGGAAAGGGAATTAGGCTATTTGCACTAGCTGGATGGTCTCTGAATCTCTGCACATTTTAAGGATCTTTTGGTGCTATTTTCACATCTTTATAGGATGGAATTGCTGGGTCATAAGATTTCAGCATATTGCAGCAAATAGTTTTTAAATGTGGTTGTACTGATTTTCACTCTCATTTTGTTCCTATATTTAAAAAAGCAAAATCCAGAAATCATATAATTTTTTCATGAAGTACTTCAGTATGTGTCTGACAGATAAAAGTTTTTATTTTTTGATCCATAATGGTATTGTCACTCCTAATAAAATCAACAGTAATTCCTTAAGATCATCTAATACCCATTCTATGTTTAACAGTTCACATCAATTTACATTTTAATACTGCCAAAATGCTAACCTATTTTGAAAGGCCAAAAGTTATCAATGGACACCTTATTTATTAAAAGAGGCATTTGATGACTTTTCCTTGGGAAAATTATGGGTAAGTATAAGGTCTAACTGTCCTGAGCTAGCAAATAATCTACATAGTAGCAAAAACCCTGCTTTACATATGGCTGAAACAGATGGATCTGTACCTTGGTTTTACTTAAGTCAAACTATAAAACATTGAGTCAATATTTAATCCACCTAGTATTGAATTTAACCAGATCTTGTCACATTAAATGAACATTATTAATTGGATACAAATTATAAATTCTTCAGGACAGATAACCCTGTTTCTCAACAATATTGTATGATTCCATTCATATGAAATGTCCAGAATAGGCAACTCCATAGAAATGGAAGTAGATTGGTAGTTACCTATGGCTTGGGGGTTTCAGAGAAATGGGGAGGTAATTGTTATGATTATGAGTTTCTTTTTTGTTGTTGTTGAATTATCCAGAATTTATTTCTATGCTCTGCAACCGAAAAATAATAACTCATACACAAGTGAAAACATGCTGGGAGAAACTCCTGGTCAGGCCGCTACCTCGGAGTCCGCCTCTTCCCATGGGCGGGGTTACCAGTTGGCGCGGCTGGGGTCGCGCCACTGCGCAGCCGCGAGGGGGTGGTACCACGGCGGTAACGACATGGGGGTGGTGCGGAGGAGACTTCCGAAGTAGCGGTGGTACGGTTTCGACGGAGGGCTACTCACCGCCGGCAGCGTTCAACCGAGAGGCCGCGAGAAGCCAAGCCGGAGCGGGTGGACGTGGCGGGTGCTGAAACAAAGCCCCTCCATTCCCTTTTTCTCGCGGAGCGGTGTCTCGTCGCCCCCCTCCACCAGCTGCCATGAGCGAGCGCCTCCGCCCCAGGAAAAGGAGGAGGAATGGCAATGAAGAAGACAACCATCTTCCCCGCCCCCCAGACCAAAAAGAGTAATAGAAACCCTGTCTTTCAGGATTCCTGGGACACAGAGTCTTCAAGTGATACTGGTGGGAGCAGCAGCAGCAGCAGCAGCAGCAGCAGCAGCAGCCCTGACAGGGCAAGTGGGCCGGAAAGCAGCCTAAACCAGATCGTCGCTGAATCCAGCGCCAACACTCCTCAGACCGCCCCGAGCCGCCTGCACCATGCTGAGGCCTCTACTTCCACGTCAATCAAACCGTGAAGGAAACCCACTTCCATAGCCTACAGCACCAAGGCCGGCCTCTAACATGATGTGCCGGCAGTTTCTTGCCTTCTGTGAAGGGACAGCGCTGTGCAGATTTAATGTTTCAACTTACAGTTTGTTTTAAAAAATTGCACACAAAAATTGCCTGTTGCCTTTTTGGTCTATATTTGAAATAACCGGTTAACAGGCAATTGTTTACTTGTGGTTTTGCTGCACTATAGCAATTTCAAAGGGGCTTTGAAGCAATTTTTTATAGGATTCTTTTGAGGGTGGGTATCAGACCCATGTCAAGGTAATGGTATTGAGGAAATCTCATCTGTGTGTTGAATCCATAGTGTGTCCAATTCAGATTGATTTCCAAATCTGTCAATTAGAAATTCTACTTTATGTAAAAAAGGCCTTTTGGAACTTGGGATCTTCAAGATTTTAACTCAAACTAGTAAAGAGTATCTAGTTTCCCTGAGAAAAATATTTTTTTCCAAAACATAGCTTGATTCAGTCTTGCAGTGATATTAACTACCATACTACCTCTTAGTATGTAGATGTCCAATTGAAAGTACTTTCTCCTTTGGACCAGGAGAATAGTCAGATCCAATTTAGACTAAGTGAAGCACTGACTCTAGTAACGTCTTTATGTTATATATTTGTATTTCCAGGGAGAATGTCTTTCAGACCGTTGTATACCCAGATAGGTTCTGTATCTTTATTCCTCTAGAGTCTGCATTTCAGACTTTGTAGAAAACATTGCACTATTCTGAAGAAAAAGAAATATGTAGTAACGTGGTCTTACAAACCTTCGTTAGCTGCTGACACTATCTCATTGGTGATTCTGCCCTGTTGTGTTGAGAATGAAGGCACTGATGAATGCTGACAAAGTGCAATCCACCTGCACCGATGTCTAAAGTAACAATACTGTGAAACTACTGGTAAAGTCAACTTTATGATTAAATAACCCCTATCAGTCTAGGGGATAGTAGCAGTAACATTCCATCACTGAAACTGGAAAGATGTGGCTTAGAAACAAGTGAGCAGAGGCACCTGTAGAAGAAATAATGCAGTACTATTTATTTAGAGGTGGATATGTTCCTGTGTTACTTAGTCATACTAGAGAGCCAACCAAGCTTGAATTAATGAAGGCGCGTAGATGAGTCTCCTTCCTCACTGATAAGCTGCCTGAGCAGGGAATCAGGATGCATTGGGTCATCATCTGCCTGGGAGAGAGCCAGGAGTACAACCTGCCAGTGGATGGAGAGGAAAGTTCCTTAGAATCTACCCTGAATCTTCCTGCCTGTTGACACCCTCCATTCCACTCTACTCAGAAGTTCACACAGCACACAAAAGCAGAGCTGAGAAACGTAGCTCTAGTGAAGAGGACTTTGCTGTTTGTCAAGATTTGAAAAAGAGAACAGAATGAGCTTTTAATATTCAAAAGAAACTAAAAATTGAAAATAAGGACTCTTCTAGGAAAAGAGTGAACCTCCTTTCCAGGATTTGTTCCTCTAATTTAGTGTTACAGGGAAAGGTTACAGCACAGGCCCCACATTTAAAAAGTGGTTGGTTTGTGCAAGAATTTTTTTACTACTATCTTCTCCCAAGTTTTAAAACCAGATGTTTGAGGATTTGGGATCTTAATTGGTTTGATGGCAGGGAATATAGAAAGGGTACACTGCTAATATTTTTCTAATAGTAAGCAACAACTGAATGCTAAAAGAAGCTCTCAAACACATATGAACACAACATAATTCAGAAATACCCAGGAGGACTCTTGCAGGCTTAACAGTTGGCATCGTACGGAAACAAAACATATTAACAAGAAAATGCCAAACTTAAGAAAGCAAATTTCCTTTTATTTGCCACCCAACTAAAAGATAAGGAAGATGAAATCATCACCAGAACAAAAGAAACCTTTCTTTCAAATAAGTACAGTCTCAGTGTTTGGTTGGCAGTTAACTAGTTTACCCTACTAAATACAGGAAATAATTTCCATCCTGTCTTGCAGACTTTCTACAGCATTGGCAGCCTAAAATATATTTCCGCTGTAAGGTTACTTGAGAATGTAAAGGGGTACCTTTTACAACTTTTAGCTCAAGCTAGTAAAACCTTGTATTTCTCTATTGCACCGTCCTTAAAAGCCGCATTAGTGGAAAAAAAAAAAGAAAAGAAAGAAAGAAAAACCAAGCTAGTTAAAAGTTATTGTAAGCATTTGGTTGTTTGGGTAGAGAGTTTTTTTAAAACTTTTTTATTGTGTAATATACATACAAAGCAAAGAAATAAAAAAGCAATAGTTTTCAAAGCACTCTTCAACAACTAGTTACAGGACAGATCCCAGAGTTTGTCTTGGGCTACCATGTGATTCTCTCAGATTTTTGCTTCTAGCTACTCCAGAATATAGGAGGCTAGAAGGCTTAAATATTTATTTTTATCATTAAAAGAGACTGTGTGTGTGTGTGTGAAAAATCATATGTATACAAAAAAAGCAGTAAATTTCAAAGCACAGCACCACAATTAGTTGTAGAACATATTTCAGAGTTTGGCAGGGGTGACAATTCCATAATCTTAGGTTTTTACTTCTAGCTGCTATATAATATTGGAGACTGAAAGAGATACCAATTTAGTGATTCAGCAATCATATTCATTTGTTAAATCCTATCTTCTCTGTATAACTCCACTATCACCTTTGATCTTTCTGTCCCTCTCTTTAGGGGTATTTGGGCTATATCTCTTCTAAATTTTTCATGTTGGAAGGGCCTGTCAATAATATGGGGTAGGGAGATGGAACTATATGATGTTCTGGAGAGGCTGGGCCCACTAGGTTCCAGGACTCTTCTGGTCCAGGGACCCGTCTGGAGCTCGTAAGTTTCTGGAAAGTTAGTCTAGTGCATGGAACCCTTGTGGAATCTTATATATTGCCCTAGGTGTTCTTTAGGATTGGCTGGAATTGTCCTGGTTGGGGGTTGGCAGGTTATGATAGGTAGCAATGCCTAATTGAAGCTTGCATAAGAGCTACCACTGACACTTTATTAGCTATACTTCTTTTCCCCCTTTTGGTCAGGATGGAATTGTTAATCTCACAGTGCCAGGGCTGACTCATCCCTGGGAGTCATCTCCCATGCCGCCAGGGAGACTTTCACCCCTAGATGTCATGTTACATGTAGGGGCAAGGGCAATGATTGCACTTGCAGAGTTGGGCTTTAGACAGAGTGAAGCCACATCTGAGCAACCAAAGAGGTCCTCTAGAAGTAACTCTTAGGCATACCTATAGGTAGGCTAAGCTTCTCTGCTACTACATAAGCTCCATAAGAGTAAGCCTCAAGATCAAGGGCATGGCCTATTGATTTGGGTGTCCCTAAAGTTTGACACAGTATCAGGGGATTCTCCGATGGTAAAGTTCAATAGTTCCATACTTTTTCTCTATAGGTTTCTTTTGGAGGTGATAAAAATATTCTAAAATTGAATGGAGGTGATGGTTGCACAACTCTGTGAATATACTAGAAAGCACTGAATTGTGCACCTTAAATAGGCAAATTGTATGGTATGTGAATTGTAGCTCAATAAAGCTGTTATGTTTTACAAGTCCTTATCAGTAGGGATATTTACTTTTTTACAGAAGAAATGAATATGAAATGTACATTAAAATATGCCAAAAAAGGTACAGTAGGGGTCAATAAGTTTGACAAAACCTTGATAACTGTTAAAACTGAGTAATGGCTATATGGGAATTTATTATACTTTTTCTTTTCTACTTTTGTGTATGTTTCAAAACTTCCAATAAAAAAGTGTTGTATTGGTTTTGTACAATCTGTAATGAATGCATACAAATTTGGGTTTATATGTATGCAAAAGTTTATGCATACTGACTTTGTACCTATTTGTATATAATTAAATAATGGAATAACAATTATTATAACTGACACTATGGGTCCACTGTTTCGACTCTGAAAATGCTCCTGTCCCTTGGATGTGGAAAATTCAGAGACCATACTTGAGCACTGGAATGTTTCTAGATAAATCTCTCTTGACAGACATTAGGGTATTCCTCTATTATCAGTGTCTCAATTAGAACCTAAAAAGTCTTAAAAGAGCTGATGGATTTCATATTGCCAAATGAAACTACAAAACTTACATTTCTTTTCACTTTTTTTTTCAACTTCAGCGACTTAATTGATCACAACTTCATTGAAGCCTAGGGTTGTATTTACATGTATAGGCGGGGTTTTGCATTGCCACAAACACTTAGGAACTTTTATTAAATACACTCTCAGGTACAGTGCCAGGTGCTTTAAGTATTATTAGTGCAGAGGAGCTCATAGTTCGGTGGGCTAGAAAGAAGAGTGAACAAAAAGTCACCAAGCAGTAAATGTAGCCAAAATCCAATGGTTCGCAACAGAGATTGTTCTCTCCCCTCCCAGATTTCTTTCCTCTCCTCAGAGGCAAGAGCAGCATCTCAGCAGGCTGCAGCCCAATCCCCCTCCAGGAACCTTCCCTGTCCTCCCTATCTTACTAGTCACTGTGTCTTAATTATTTCCCTTCCACCACCTTTTATCATTCTTCCTGCCACTTTTTGCTACATTGTCTTTGCTGGTTAAAACTGGACTTATTCAAGAACCTCTTCTGGGAACGTCACTCCCATGTATTCTACACTCTTTTCTTATGATTCCCTAATGCCATGCCATTTTTCATGCTTGTCTCAGAGTCTTGGGCTCTGCAATGCACAGGAGGTGATCAAACAGGGATCCTCTGACTGGGGCCTGAGAGGATACTGATTGAAAGAAGTTGAATCACACTCACTGGGAGTCTTGCTGCCAGGAACCACGGACCATCTTTCCCTCTTTCCACAGACCCGTTAAGGAAGGCAGATTCTCAAGAGGGCAGAAAAGGGAGTCAGGAACAAAAAAAGCTTTGTCACATTCCAGAATCCCCACACCCAGGTTAAGAAGGAATCAGGAACTAAACACGACTTGCAGAGCCCATGGACAAGGTAGTCATATGTGTTCCACAACCTCTGGACTCAGATTGACCTTGCAATGATAAGATCAGACTTGTGACTCAGAAGCCACATGTGATACCAAATTCACAATTGGGACACCTGCACCTTTAGTGTCTGGGACCATAACTTCTACTTGGAGATCCAAGTGAAAAAGTTTCCCCAATACCCTACTGGCTGGGCCACAGAGTTGAAGAACTCTCTTTTTTAGCTTTGTTGAGGTGATTATAAGAGCAATATTCTAGACTTTAATACCCTAGAGGCAAGTCTCCTGAGGAAAGTCATTTAACTCCATATCACCTGGAAGCTTAGAGGTGCTACTGATCCCTTTGAACTTTGGTGTTTCTCAGAAGCAAAGTTGGCAAGGGTGTAGGAGTTAAAAGGTTAATGCTTAACTTGAAATTGATGAGAAAGTGAAGGCATATGTTTTGCAGACTTGGTTCATAAACTATGAGAAAGTGAAGGCATATGTTTTGAGGCATATGTTTTGAAAAACTTCAATAGAAACTTAGATGTGCAGATAAAGTATAATGATGTGCGGAAGAGACTCACTTGAAGGAAAAGAATATTTTAATCTGAGATATGTTTGTTCCCTTAAAGTTGTTATTGTGCTGCTTGTTTCTTAAGCTTTTGCATGCAAACAACCTTCCACATACTTCTTGCTAATATATAAATTGTGCACTCAGCTATAATAAACTTGTCTGAAGACTGATGTCTGCAGATCCCCTGATCCCTTTCTCTCTCATTTTACTTTAACATTCCTTAGGGTCATAGCTGCGGCCAAGAAAGGGTGTTCCAACTTTGGGGTGTTCCTTAGGCAATTTATAGAGGAACTGGCTGGGATAGCCCATGCTGGTGTTCAGAATAATCTGCCCATCCCCCCAGTTGTTACTCCTTGTAATACACTCCACTTACAGAAAATTCCTCTGGGTCAGAACTGAAGGTGATTTCTCCGTAAGCATCTACAGCAAAGTAAAAATACATGATTCTGGCCCCCACTTCAATCTAAACCTGGCATTCCAGAACCCACTATCACCCTAACCGCCAAAATGCATGACTTCCACCACACACAAAATCCCCGGATACCCAGCTCCTAGCTCCCCTACCCCTATCACTCCAGTCGGGGAAATAGTCTAGTCTCAGCCACAAAAATTTAAGGACAGACGCTCCCTCAAACCCTAGACCGAATTACTGCCCACTCCCCACCAACCTGGGGTTGCAGTGTCCCAGCGGCACCCCAGACAAGATGCCTGGCATAGGCTGCCCCTTAATCCAAGGACACCTGGTCCCTAGGCCTCAACCCAGGGGTGCCCGGTCTTCCATCAACCTGAAGACACACAATCGCAGTTATCCATCATCACCTCAATTAAAAGTTGGTCCCTGTGCTGCCCCCACTACACCCAACCCTGAGGAGTCCGGATTTCCCCGCCTCCCCCCTTTACACGACCCAGGTCGTCGGACTTTTTCCTGGCCGTCTCCCAGCCAGGAAGACTAGAAGATTCACCTCTTCAGGCATTTGCCAGGAAGTCGAAGAAGCAGAAGCCGCCACCTCACGCGGGAACAGTCCCGCCCAACCACGCTGCGTACCAGCCTAGCGGTGCAGGGGCTCAGGGAGGAGCCCGGGGCTGGAAGCGGACCACATTTCCCAGAAACCCCTGCGCGGGTGGGGGTCGCACTCCAAACCCCGCCCGGGAGAGGCGGGGACAAAGCGTGAGAGTTTAGGCGAACTGAGAATGCGTGGGACAGGAGGGGTTTCACCTAGGAGCCTCACTCTTGCGAGGGGCAGGATATGCGCACACACACAGACATGTGCCTCCTCCCATCGTCCCAAGCAGAAATAAAAATTACCTGTAATTCTTCTATTCAGATGTAGCTACATTTAAGATTATATTCTTTCATGTAAACGTTTGTCTTCCTAACCTGCTTTTTAAATCACATATATAGCGAACATTTTTTTTTTTAATTCTGCATTATACTTACTTCGTTATCTTTAGGTTGTTTCACATTACTGGCATTACAATATATCTCAATTGTGAGTTCCAATCTAGTAACCAGTTGCATGCATTCAGTACTATTTCCTTAGAATAATTTCCAAAAAGCGAAATTACCAATTCAAAGTGGGTGTGTTTTTAAGTAAAACATAACTTTTGCTTAAAACCAAAGCAGTACACATTTATCAAAAATAATTTTAAGTTGTTTTATCACAGAATTTTAAAGAATACAAAAATAGAAAAAATAATATAATGAACCCTCATATACATATTGCCTAGTTTTATCAGTTATTAATATTTGCCATTCTTGTTTCAACTTTTTCCTCTAAAACCTTTAGCAAATTCCAGCTATAGTGCCATTATACTTATTAATAATTCAGAATATTTTTCTAACAGAGAAGGTCCTTGAAAAATAACCACAATGCAATTATTACATATAAAATTGAAAATAATTCCTTAATCTTATTTAATATTTAGAACATATTTTCCTGATTGTGACTAAATACTTTTTACAATAAATTTTTTAAAAATCAAATGTTAAAGAGAGGAGAGAGTGAGGAGGCGGCGTCTGGCTCCTTCTCTCACAGCAACTGCAGCATATTGAGCTCCATAGAGACAGCGCTGGGACAAGTGTGGGCCAGGAAAGTGCTGGGTGACTCTGAGCCTCGCAGGCAGAATATAGTAACTAGACATGGGCAAAGGAGACCCTAAGAAGCCGAGAAGCAAAATGTCACCATATGCCTTCTTCATGCAGACTTGCTGGGAGGAGCACAAGAAGAAGTACCTGGAAAGCTTCGGAATTTTCTAAGAAGTGCTCAGAGAGGTGGAAGACCAAGTCTGCTAAAGAGAAAGAAAAATTTGAAAACATGGTGAAAGCGGACAAGACCTGTTATAAAAGAATAAATGAAAAACTATATCCCTCCTCAAGGGGAAACAAAAAAGAAATTCAAGGATCCCAATGCACAAAAGAGGCCTCCTTTAGTCTGTTTCTTGTTTTGTTCTGAGTATCGTCCAAAAATCAAAGGCGAACACCCTGGCCTATCTATTGGCCATGTTGCAAAGAAACTAGGAGAGATGGAATAATACAGCTGCAGATGACATGCAGCCTTATGTAAAGAAGGCCGCTAAGCTGAAGAAGAAACATGAAAAGGATACTGCTGCATACCCAGCTAACGGAAAGCTTGATGTGGAAAAAAAAGGCAGCCATCAAGGCTGAGAAAAGTAAGAAAAAGAAGGAGGAGGAGGAGGAGGAAGATGAGGAAATTGAGGAGGAGGAGGAAGGTGAAGATGAAGAAGATGATGAGGATGAATAAGTTGGTTCTAGCAGGTTTTTTCTTATCTATAAAGATTTAACCCCTCTATACACAACTCACTCCTTCTAAAGAAAAAAATTGAAATGTAAGGCTGTGTAAGATTTGCTTTTAAACTGTACAGTGTCTTTTTCTGCATAGTTAACACACTACCCAATATCCTTAGATAGCCCTGTCCTGTGGTCTTCTCAGTAGTCACTAAAAAGTGGTACAGGCCTGGTACAGTATGGGAGTTGTAAATTGGCTTGGAAGTTTAAAGTAGGTTTTTGTTGGTGCACAGCACAAATAAGTTATATATGGGGATGGTAGCTTTTTTCATCTTCATTTGTCTCTGTTGCAGCTTATCCAAAATAATTGTTTTGTTAACTGAGTACCATTCTGTAATTGAAAAAAAAAAGTTGCAGCTGTTTTGTTGACATTCTGAGTGCTCTAATAAAAAAAAATTTTATGAGAAAAAAAAATCAGAATCCAAAAAGGACCTCATTGCATTTGGTTGATATGCTTCCAAGTAATTTTTTAAAGTATTTTTATTTGGAAATAATTTAAAACTTATAGAAAAGTTGTGAGAATAATACAAAAAACTACCTATGGATTATTTTTTAACATATGGATAAGAAAAAAGAATGTAAACATTCTGAACCATAGTGATACAATCAAAAGTTTAGTGCAGAATATTTCACCACTTTTTCTGTGTTTATATATTTACTTAAGTGGAGAATTCTGTCATAAATATTGTTTTGTAAATTACATTGTTAATAATTAATCACAAACATCCCTTTGTGGCATTAAACATTTCTCTAATATGCAGTATAATTTTCATTGAAGTATAAACATACATGCTGAAATATGCACAAATCCTTAGTGGGCAGTGGGATGAATTGTCATGAAGAGAAAACATCTGAGTACAACCAGTTGCGAAATATAAACTAATATATTACCAGCATTCACAATCTTCTTCTGCCCATTTCCCAATCACTCCCCTCTAAGGTAAGCACCATGTTTATCACATCTTTGTTGCCTATTCTAGAACATCATCTAAATAGAATCAGGCAGCACATACTTTCTGGTTTCTGTCTTCTCTCATTCAACTTTATGCTGAATGAACAGCTGGATTTAAGCATCCTTGACACCTGCCTTATGTTCCTTCTTTTTCCTCATCTAGTGAGTTTTTCATATTGGCTATTATACTTTTCAGCCCCAGGGTTTCTTTGGTACTTTTTTATATTTTCTGTCTCTTCATTGATATTTTCTTACTTGTTAGACACCATTCTTGTGGTTTCCTTTTGCTCACTGACTGTGGTTTCCTTTAACTCTTTGAGCACTCTTAGGAGAGTTTACTTGAAGTCTTTGTCTAAGAAGTCTTTGCATACTCAGGGATAGTTTCTATTAATTCTTCTCTGAATGGGCCATACCATCTTGTTTCTTTGCATGACTCATAATTTTTTGTTGATGGACATTTTGAACTTTATAATTTCACCAGAAAATAATTTCATCCCCCTTGTTCTAGTTTGCTAGCTTCTGGATGTGATATACCAGAAACAGAATAGCTTTTACAAAGGGAAATTTATTAGGTTGCAAGTTTATGGTTCTAAAGCTGTGAAAATGTCCAAATTAATGCAAGGATGTAGAAGCATCCTACCTAAGGCATCCAGGGAAAGATACCTTGGTTCAGGAAGGCCGATAACATTCAAGGTTTCTCTCTCAACTGTGAGGGCATATGGCGAACATGGCAACATCTGCTAGCTTTCTTTCCAGGCTTGTTGTTTCATGAAGCTCCCCTGGGGGCATTTTCTTTCTTCATCTCCAAAGGCAGCATTGGCTCTTGTGGTTCTCATGGCTCTGAAGCTTTCTCAAAATGTTTCCTCTTTTAAAAGATTCCAGTAAACAAATCAAGACCCACTTGGAATGGGTGGAGTCACATCTTCTTCTAATCAAAGGATGATACCCACAATTGGATGTGTCACATCTTTTGTGAAGATAATCTGATCAAGTTTCCAATCTACAATGCTGAATAGGGATTAAAAGAAATGGCTGCCTCCACAAGATGTATCAGGATTAAAACATGACTTTTCTAGGGTACATAATCCTCTCAAACCAGCACACCCCCTTTTACATGCAGTTTTCCCTATTATTAACCTATAGCCTTAGGGTGGTACCTTTGTTAAAATTCATGAAACAATATTATTATAATTATGCTATTAACTTCAATGCATTATTTATATTACAGTTCACTCACTGTGCTGTGCAGTTCTATGGGTTTGTGAATGTGTGTATGTATATGTTTCTGTGACTTATATACCTTTCCCTTTTTAGAATATAGAATTCACTGGTGTTAATTATATATACAAAGTTGTCCTTCTATCCCCATCATCCATTACCAAAACTTTTACATCGCCCTAAACAAAAATTCCATACCAATTAAGCTAACTCCACTCTCCCCTTCTCCACTTGGCCGCTGGTAACCTGTATTCTAGTTTCTGCCTTTATGAATATGTGTATTCTGCTCATTTCATAATTTGTCCTTTTGTATCTGGCTTATTTCACTCAACATGATATCTTCACAGTTCATTCATGTTGCACCATACAACAGGACTTCATTTCTTTTTACAGTTGAATAATATTCCATTGTAGGTACATGCCACCTTTTGTTAACTGTGAATAATGCCACCACCAACATTGGTATGCAAATGTCCAGTTGACTCCTTGCTTTCAGTTCTTATGGGGATATACCTAGACGTGGTCATGCTGGATCATATGGTATTTCTATACATAAATAGAAATTTATTTTCTATTTCTTGAGGAACTGCCATTCTGTTTTCCACACTGGCTGCACCATTTTATGTTGCCACCAACAATGTGAGTGTTCCTATTTCTCCACACCCTGTCCATCACTTTTTACTTTCTCTTTTTTAAATAGTAGCCATTCTTGTGCATATGAGATGGTATTTCACTGTGGTTTGGCTTGCATTTCCCTGATGGCTAATAATTTGAGCATCTCTTCATATGCTTATTGGCCATTTGTGTATCTTCATTGGAGAACCATTTTTAAATTAGGTACTGTATTTGTTGTTGTTACATACTTGAGATATTAAATCCTTATCAGATACTTGGTTTCCAAATTTTCTCATTCTACAGTTGTCTCTTTACTTTCTTGATAAAGTTCTTTGCTTTTTTTTTGCTGCACAAAAGTTTTTAATATTAATGAAGTCCCATTTATGTTAATTTTCTTTTGTTGCTCATGCTTTGGGTGTAAAGTCTAAGAAAACCACTGCCTGATACAACATCATAAAGGTCTTTTCCTGTTTTTTTTTCTAGGAGTTTTATAGATTTAGTTCTTACATTTAGGTTTTTGATTCATTTTGAGTTAATTTCTGCACATGGCTATGTTCTTCCAAAACCATTTGTTGAAGAGAATATTCTTTTCCCACTGAATGGACTCTTCACCCTTGTCAAAAATCAGTTCTGGCCAATTGATTTTTTTGACATTTATTTATTTATTTTATTAACTTATTTTATTTATTAAACATATCAACATACAAACACAAACATTCTTACCATATGATCATTCCATTTTACATATATAATCAGTTCACAATATCATCATAGCTGTATATTCATCATCATGATCATTTCTTAGAACATTTGCATCAATTCAGAAAAATAAATAAAAAGAAAATAGAAAAAAAATTCATACATGCCATACCACTTACCCCTCCCTTTCATTGATAACTAGCATTTCAATCTACTAAATTTATTTTAATGTTTGTTCCCCTATTATTTATTTATTTTTAATCCATATGTTTTACTCATCTGTTGATAAGGTAGATAAAAGGAGCATCAGATACAAGGTTTTCACAATCACACAGCCACATTGCAAAAGCTGTATCATTATACAGTCATCTTCAAGAAACATTCTGGCTAATTGATTTTTGACAAAGGTGACAAAGCAACTCAATGAAAGAAATGAAAGTATTTACATATTCAAATTGCACTGGGAAAACTTGATATCTATGTTGGAGGAAAAATGACTCTCAACTCCTACTTCAAACCATATACAAAAATTAATTCTAGGTGAATCATACACATAAAAGTGAAAGCTAAATATATCCAGCCTTCTGAAGAAATCAAGATTTCCTACAGATCTTTGAGCTCTCATTTTGTTCTGTAATACAGAACACACATCAAGAATCAGTCCTCTGCAAGTTATTGAGAATTGTTTTGCACCGACATGTGGTCTTAGTGAAAGTTTCATGTATAATTGAAAACAAAGGTATTGTGCAGTTATTGAGTGTACTGTTGCATAAATGTCAATTAGATTAAGCTGG
This sequence comes from Myrmecophaga tridactyla, assembly GCA_004026745.1. Lineage (NCBI taxonomy): Eukaryota > Metazoa > Chordata > Mammalia > Pilosa > Myrmecophagidae > Myrmecophaga > Myrmecophaga tridactyla. The sequence continues at coordinate 23,211 of PVIY010024066.1, read as the reverse complement.
TGGACAGTACTTTTTAATCTTTATCCTTACTGATTTTATATTTTTCTACAGGTCCAATAAATTACTGATAGAGAAAAGTGTTAAAATATCTTATTGTAATTACGGATTTGTTTTTCCTCCCTTTACTTCAATCAAGTTGCTTCATGTTTATTGGTACAAACTTAAGACTGTTGTATCTTCTTCAATTAATTGATTCTTTTATCATTGTGAAATGTCCCTCTTTATCTCTGGGTTACTTCTTATATTAAAGTGTACTTTGTTATTAAAATGTTACATGAGCTTTCTTTTTATTACTGCTTGCATAGCACATCTTTGTCCTTCATTTTCCTTTTAACTCATCTCTGTCTTCATATTTAAAGTGCATATCTGGTAAACAGCATTTGTTGGATCTTGCTTTTTTATTGCTAGAAAATCTCCACCTTTTAAGTGAAGATTTTAGTCCACATACATTTAATATAATTATTGATATGACAGTATCTGTCTAGCATCATTGTCTCATATATTTGTTTTGTCCTACTTTTGCCTTCTTTTGGATTGATACTTTTTTAAGGATTATATTGTATCTTCTCTATTGATTATTTATTTACTTAATTTCTCTTTGGACCTTAATATATCTCAGTGTACCTCAACAAATAAATATTATAACATTTCAATTATAACCAACTTACAAAATATTTCCATTTACCTGTCTCTTGTCCTTTGCTGTATTATTTACACATTTTACAAATATATATATTTTATAAACCTTATGATACATTATTTTACTTTCAACAATAAATTATCTTTAAAAGAGATAACAAGGAAAGATATCCATATATTTACTCATATATTTACCATGTCCAGCACTCTTCATTACTTTGTGAGGATACAAGTTCCCATGTGGGACATTTCCTTTCAGTGTGAGGAATTTCCTTTAACATTTTTAGTAGTGCAGATCTGCTGATAGCAAAATTTGTTTCCCCTAAAATGTCTATTTGACCTTTATTTTAGAAAGATATTTTAACAGAATATAGAATTCTGGTTGAATTTTTTTCCTTTCAGAACCTTAAAGATCCTAACCACTGTTTTATAGCTTGCACTATTTCTGGTAAAAAAAAAAAAATCAGGAATAATTCCCACATTTGTTCCTCTCCACAGGATGTGTGCTTTTCCTGTGGTTGTCCTTAAGAATTTCTCTTTATCATTGATTTCTCAGCAACTTTATTATAGTGTTCTTAGGTGTGGTTTTATTCATTCTGTTTCTTGGATAGATGGGTTTTCTTCATTCTCTTTGTGTGGGAAACAGACCTTTTGACCTTCAGGCTAAACCTTGAGACAGTGACCCAGAACACTGGGTCACATAGCTGTTGCCTAACACCACAGGTGGCTCATCTCCTACCAGGAAGCTTTGAAGGATAAAAGGGCTGGGGGTTGGAGTGTGCTATTCTTTGAAGAGATTTCACACATAAACAACTTAGCTTAAAAGGTTTTGCATTTTCTTGTATTTTACATATTGGCATAATTGTAATTAACATTAAAGATTAACTTGATGTTATTTCCTCCTGCCTTTGGAAGTAACCACTAATAAATAGCTGGAGCAAAACTAGGGAAGGGCTTTTGGCTCTAGAAGTTCAAGAGTCCTCTGCTCCCATTTTCAGAAATCTGTGTCTGTCTTAATTCTCGCGTCGCCCTGTCAGCAACATTTGGTGCCCAACGTGGGGATCTAAGAGCTGCTGCTTCCACCTTCTCACAGAAGAGTCGCTTGAAGGAAGTAAAAGGAATTTCCAGCATCGAGGGAACTCAAGGGGGAAAGTCCGGCCGGTGAGTAAGTGATTTCTGTATGAAACAACCTCAAGGAATATAAGCAGGGTTACATGGGTAATACAAAAGGTACAGATAAATTTAGACCTTATATTAGTCTCCTTTGACAACTATTGAGAGTCGGGGGAGCTAAAGTGGATGAATCAAAAATTTTAGAACTTTTAAAAACCATTGATCAACATTGTTCATGGTTTCTTACTTTAGGATCATTAGAATAGCAGGATTGGGACAGAGTAGGGAAAGAATTAAAACAATTACATTTGAAAGGGGTTTCTTTACCCGTTACTATTTGGTCCACGTGGACGTTGATAAAATCTGTTCTTGAACCTTTACAAACGGATGATTCTAATAATGAACAATACGAAGAAAAAGAGGAGGCGTTCCCTAATGATAAATTTTCAATACCAGAAAATAATGAATTTAAATTTGAAGAAAAAAACTTTCTTTTCCAAGGCTCCTATTGTGGGGGGTTAGAAACAGGAACTATAAATCAGGCCCAACCACAACAGAAACAGGAGCTTTATAAATCAGGCCCCAACACAACGTCAAGTCCCCAAAACAACTAGGGTGGAAACTTTCCAAAAGTTAAAACTTACTCAACTTACCAAAAAAATAAAACAAAGGGTAGGAACCAGAAGGAACAGGATGTAGTTTGGCATGAGCTAACAGCATTTTTCTGCTTCTGTAGTCAAGCTTGCTTACTCTCAGCTATGAACTAGGATGTGGTTTTAGCCTTTATAAGCTAACTCTGAGAATCCATCAGGGCTGCTCTCTGAATCTCTTCTCAGAGGTTTCTGAGGCAGTCGCCAACCGGCTAATAAAGACTCCCGATTGGCTTGCAATTTAAATTGTGCGGTCTCTCTTTCGGTGCACCCCACAACACTGTTGTGACTTCATCAGTAAAGCGTCAGCTCCTCCTTTACCAAATCATAATACAAATTTGTTCTTGAAAGATATACAAATAGCTCAGTCTGTTCCCCTGTCAGGAGTGCAGCAAGGAATCGCAAAAGCTAGACAGCAAGGAGATCTTGATACGATTGATGTTCCTTCTGCTTTCCCAGTAATTGTAAAGGCGGAATTACCTCCTGGGCAGGATGCTGCTTACCCAGATGGAGTATATACTTATACTCACAAAGCAATACCATTTAATATAATATAGGAACTTAAAAAATCTATTCAATCTTATGGGATACATTCTCCTTTTACTTGGGGGATTGTACAAGGACTTGCAGATAGCTCTAGATTAATTTCTATTGATTGGACTACACTAATTTGGATGGTATTAGGACCAGGAGAACATTTACAGTTTCATACTTGGTGGATGGAGCATGCTGAGATTCAGACTCATAAAAATAGGCAAGAGTGTGTTAATATTTCTTATGAACAACTTAATGGGTAGTGGTCCTTATTCCTCTGTTATTAATCAATCTACCATGAATGACCAAGTCATTGATCAATTACAAAGATGTTGTCTTCAATCTTGGGAACAAATTGAAAGTAAAGGAGAATTGAAACAATCTTTCCAAAAAATCTCATGAGGACCTAAAGAGCCATATCCTGATTTCATAGCTCATTTACAAGATGCTATTAAAAGACAGGTTAGTAGTCCAAATGCCTCTGATACTATATTATAATTACTGGCTTATGAAAATGCCAATAAAGATTGTCAGTGAGCTATAGCTCCATTTAAAGGAAGAACAGAGCTTTCTGGATATATCAGACTGTGTCAGGATATTGGTACTGAAGGATATAAAGCTATGGCAGGGCTGCGAGTTCATTCTCGTTTTCTTAGAAAATGTTATTCCTGTGGAAAGCCAAGACATACTAAAAAAGAATATAATAAAATGACTCCTACATGCTCTGTTACCAAACAACCAGGATTTTGTCCAAAATGTTAAAAAAAAGATGGCATTGGGCAAGCTCCTAGCCCCGACAAAAAAGGGAGCATATCTCATAAAAACTCAGTCTTACCTAGCTGTACCTCCTTCACCCCCCTCAGAAGTTCCATATTAGATCTTTCCCCATCTACTAGTGGCAGTGCAGCTGTAGACATTACCTCAGCTGTGGAAATTTATTTGCAACCCAACACAACCCCTATAAAAAATTCCAACAGGTTTATTTGGTCTTCTTTCTTAAGGTACTATAGGTCTTTTATTAGGACATAGTAGTTTAAATTTAAATGGTGTTTGGGTTCATACTGGAGTAATAGATTCTGATTATGAAGACAAAATACAAGTAGTTATGTTCTCCACAGTGCCGTGGACTGCCCATAAAGGTGACAGAATTGCTGAACTATTACTATTACCATATGTTGCTATAGGAAATCCTAAATGTGTTAGAGGAACTGCTGGATTTGGTAGTACAGGACAAACTGGAATTTTTCTCACAGAATGTCTTAAAGAGTCACATCCTATGTGTGAAATTATCATTCAAGGACATTAATTTATTGGCTTAATTGATACCGGAGCTGATGTAACAATTATTAGCCATCGGCACTGGCTTACAAAATGGCTCCTACAACCAGCTGACACCATTGTGGTTGGACTGGGAACTTCACAACATTTAGTGCAAAGTGTCCATATATTACCCTGTGAAGGTCCAGAAGGACAGAAGGCTACAAAATTCAGCCATTGATAGCATCAATTCCTCTTAATTTATGGGGAAGAGATTTATTAGAACAGTGGGGATCTATGATAACAATTCCAAAACTGACACAAGGAATATATAGTGTACAAAATCAAAATATAATGCAACAAATGGGATATGATCCAAAAAAGGGGGTTAGGCATTAAACAGCAGGGTAATAAAGAATAGCACACATTTCTCCAAAATTAAATAAAACTGGATTAGGATATCAACATTTTCACTAGTGGTCACTGTTCAAGCACAACCACATTCACCAGTGCCTTTAAAATGGCTTACTAGCAAGCCTGTATGGATGGAGCAGTGGCCTTTGACTTAAAAAAAAAAATTACAGGCTCTACATTCTTTAGTTCAGGAACAACTCAGTTTAGGACATCTTGAAGAATCTTTTAGTCCTTGGACTTCTCCAGTATTTACAATAAAAAAGAAATCAGGAAACTGACAGATGTTAACTGATTTATAAGCCATTAATGCTGTTATACAACCTATGGGCCCTTTACAGCCACATCTTCCATCTCCTAATATGATTCCAGCCAATTGGGCTTTAATAGTTATAGACATACAAGACTGTTTCTTCTCTATTCCTCTAGCAGATTCAGATGAAGAAAAATTTGCTTTCATGTTCTTCTGAGAACAGTATCCTTTACCTAAACCTAACATAAACCTAACACTAATACTACCCCTAAACCTAAACAACCTCAAAACCAAGAACAAACCCAAACCAACCTGAACCTTCACACCAACCTTAATTCCACCCTAAGCACAATCCAAATCTAAACCCTAGCCTAAGCCTAACCCTAACCCACAACCCTACACTAATGGTATCACTTCATTAACCTGAAAACTAACTTTCTCACCAAATCTAGGGGCAAGGTGTGGAGATTCTTCAGCCAAGAAATTTGCTTTTGAACCTGGGTCTTTTCCATATTCTAATGCACCCTGAAAGCTCTATCATTTTAGGCTCCACTAATTTGTCATCATCTCTTCATATGTGGCAAAACTACTCCCTATCAGAGTTCAAATAGAGTAGAGAGGCTACTCTGGAGGTCACTCTTATGCAAGCTTCAGGTAGACCTCACTACCTGTTATAACTTGCCACCCTCCAAGACCATTCCAGACAATCCTAAAGAACACCTAGGGCAATATATAACATTCCACAAGCGTTCCAGCCACTAGAGTAACTTTCCAGAAACTTACAACCTCCAGATGGGTCCCTGGTCAAGATAAGTCCTGAAACCTAGCCCAGCCTCTCCAGAACATCAGATAATTCCATCTCCCTACCCCATATTAGTGACAGACCTTTCCAATATAAAAAATTTAGAATTGTCATAGCCCAAATAACTCCAAGGAGATGTATGGAAAGATCAAAGGTGATGGTGGAATTATACACAGAAGATAGAACTTAACAAATGAACATGAATGCTGAATCATTAAATTGATATTTCTTTTAGTCTCGAGTATTTTAGAGCAGCTAGAAGTAAAAACCTAGAATTGTGAAATTGTAACCCATGTCAAAGACTGAAGTATGTTCTACAACTAATTGTGGTGCTGTGCTTTGAAATTTGTAGCTTTTTTGTATCTATGCTATTGTTTACAAAAAAAAGAAGGGAAAAAAGTCGATTGTGATGATAAAAAGTATTTAAGCCCACTAGCCTCCTATATTCTGGAACGGCAAGAAGGAAAAATATGAGGATCCTTTAGTAGCCCACGACAAACTCTGGGATCTATCCGGTAACCACTTTTTGAAGAGTGCTTTGAAAACTATTGCTTTTTTATTTCTTTATATAACATATACTATACAATTAAAAAGTTGAGGGAAAAAAACTTACTCTCCACATGTCCCTTGATCATGCATCTGTGCCTAGTTATGGAAAGGCCCATAGCCACCTGTTCCGCTTTGGATGGCTTATTTCCATTAGGAGTTCAGTTAATCAAAGCTTCCTTGCTTTCATCACATTTCCCATATGAAGGTATGATTTTTTTCTGGTCAAGATTTTTCTTTTTATAATGTGAATTAGGTCTTTTCATATACTTCTACATTCAAATTGCAATGAAAGTTGAAGTTTTGTGCTTGTTTATAACAACCTCCTCCCTCTCCAATGCCAAAATGTATGGCAATAATTGGATTTATTGCTTTCAAGATTGTTCAAGTGGGAAGCAGACAAGATATAAATGGATGAACGTGGTGATATTGCAGCATGTAGGACAATTCCTAAATTTATAAAATACATCCCACTGTCAAATACTGCTAAGAAAAATATGAGAAGGGTGCATCTGGAAAATTTGAGGAGTGAAAATATATTTTCGTTTATAGTACTTTAGTTAGTTGAATTCTAGAAATCCCAAGTGAATTGTCTTGTGTTGTATTTCAAGAATTCCTCACTATCATAAAAAAGTATTTGCAAAGTCCCCTTGGGGGGATGATGAGAAAGGGAAAATTCAACTTCCCCATGTGGAGAATTCCTGATATTCTCACAAGCAGTGGGGACAACCAAAGAATTGGCTGACCTGCCTCAATCTTGGGGTTTGTTCACATGAAACTTATCCCCACAAAGGATATGGCTAAGCCTAGTTAAAATTAGGCCTAAGAGTCACCCCCAGAGAACCTCTTTTGTTGCTCAGGTGTGGCCTCTCTCTCTCAGCCAACATTACAAGCAAACTCACTGTCCTTCCCTTCTCTACGTGGGACATGACTCTCAGGGGTGTAAACCTTCCTGGCATCATGGGACAGAAATCCTAGAATGAGTTGGGACTCAGCTTCAAGGGATTGAGAAAACCCTCTAGACCTAAAGGGGGAAGAGAGAAATGAGATAAAATAAAGTGTCAATGGCAGAGAGATTTCAAACAGAGTGAAGAGGTTATCCTGGAGGTTATTCTTATGCACTATATAGATATCACCTTTTTAGTTAAAGAATATTGGAGAGGCTAGAGGAAAGTGCCTGAAAATGTAGAGCTGTGTTCCAGTAACCATGTTTCATGAAGACGATTGTATAATGATACAGCTTTTGCAATGTGACTGTGTGATTGTAAAAATCTTGTGTCTGATGCTCCTTTTATCTATGGTATGGATAGATGAGTAAAGCATATAGATTAAAAATAAATAATAGGGAGAACAAATGTTAAAATAAATTTAGTAGATTGAAATGTTAGTGATCAATGAAGGGGAATAATAAGGGGTATAGAAAAAAAGTAAAGGAAACAAAGGCTAAAATATATTGGGTAGATGGAAATACAAGCAATTAATGAGAGGGAGCGGTAAGGGGTATGGTATGTATGAGATCATTTTATTTTTTTTTCTGAATCGACACAATGTTCTAAGAAATAATCACGGTGATAATATACAACCATGTGATGATATTGTGAGTTATTGGTTATATATCAAGAATGGAATGACCATATGGTAAGAATGTTCGTGTTTGTATGTTATGTTTAAAAAAAATCAGAAAAAAAAGAATAACAACAACAAAAGAATTCCTTGCCATCCACATCAATTTGGTTTCCAAGTTGAGATACTAAGGAATATTATGTAATTTAAATTAACCTGACTTCCAAATTTCAGAAAGGGAATAGTAAGTTTATTTAAGGATTTATCAGAATCTTTTTTCCTAGTTTTGGAAATTTTTTTCCTAAATTTTCTTTCCATAAATTATAGGTATGATTTGCTAATTTATAATGCTGCATATTCTCATAACTGATTTTGGTATGTTATCTTTTTGTCTTCTCCTAACAAAGTTTTAGCATCAAGATTATGAAGAATTCCTAAAAAGATATAACTTGCTAGCTCAGTCTGTATCCTGGAAGAGTTCCTTGCACATTTCATCGATTTCACATATAAAAGTATTTACTTTACTGACTTCTTTATACATATATATATATAATTTTTATATTTTATTTCTGGAAGGGAATCTTAATATTTTATACTTCTTCTCAAGTCAATTCTTATAAAAGTCACATTTTTGTCTAGATTTCCAAATATTATAACAAATTCTAGTACTGATTTTTAAAGATTTTAAAATTGAGATATAACTCACATACCATAATCCTGACCCTTTTAAAATGTAGAGTTTGATGGTTTTTAGTATGTTCACAGAATTATGCAACCTCACCACAGGTTCAAAACAATTTAATCACCTAGGAAAATAGAGTAATTTTTAAAAGTCAGTTCCATTTCTCATTCATACCATTTACTTGTCATCTTTACTTCCTCATCAGAATCACTAAGATTTATCTACATGCTTGGTGGTTTGGTTTGGTTTTTATTTAATGTCAAAAAAATGCCTAGATTAAAAAAATTAAATTTTCTTTAAATTATTTCTACCTTTTATACCCAATAGTACATTCTTCCTTCCACATTTTGGATTTATTTTTGCTGTTGTTTTAGCTCCTTGCATTCTATACTGATTTTAATAATCTTTCTAGTATTTTAATATATCCATGCATGTTAGGCTTTAAAACTATATCTGAATGCAGTTTGATTACCACTTGTGGACTTTATAGTGTTCTAATTTTCATTCTCACTTAGTGTGTATTCTAAGAATTTATTTCTTTAATGCTTGTTAATGGAGGTGACATTAAATTATATTCAGATACTTGATGGTTATCCTATGTTAGTTTCAACCATTCTGACCAAACAATGGGGCCTGAATGTTTCTGCTTTTTCTAGAACTAATAATTTGGAAAAATATTCTTATCTCTCCTTGCTTTTCTGACAGCTGCACTTTCAACAATCCTCAAATATAGCCAAAGGTTTTCAGACTATTATTACTCTTTATGCAGCATAAAATAGGAGCTCTCAATGAAGACTATTCACATATACTTTTCCATTCTTTTTACTTCCACGCTGAATAATAATGAGTGATGGGAAAAGGCTTTCCTAAACTAATTACATTCATTTCTTTTTTTCCACTATGAATTCTGATTTTGACATGGTATCAACAACATGGTTAAAAGTCCTTTCCATAAATAATACTGACAATTACGATAATGAATGTATCAGTGATAGTACTGAGTAACTTTTACTAAATATTAACTATGTGATAGAAATATTAAGTACTTTAAACATTTATTTAGTCATTAAATCCTCACAACAAACCAATACATACAACATGACTATATATACTTATAGATAAGAAATAAATACCAACAATGGATATGTTGGTAAAAAGTAGAAAATATCTGGTATGCTAAACAACTCTTTGACAAAAATTGTCACCTTTTAGTATGGAATTGAGATTAGGGCTATCAATGAAAAGGAACATTTTATGAGGACAAAATCTGGATAATTTCAGCACTTAAAATAATTTTTTTAAAAGAAAAAATGAGCCTTCCAAGGTGAATTTTGGGTCATATTAATCAGGCAGCTTTTATAATTGCAGAAATTGTAATTCATCAGTAAGAATAATGATATCATTAAATTATAAAAATCTACACTTACTGAGGTGGCAATCATGATACATTTTGGTATGGCAAAAGTAAGTGAAAGTATAACATGTGGATCATGATTACACTTTATAAAACAAAGTCTGGTAGGATTTGCTAATTTGAGAGTCCTCATTTCCAGTTGCATAATTACAAGTAATCTTTACTTTCTTTTTAACATGTTCTCATTTCCTGTTTTACAATAAGAAAGTATAAATTTTTGACATGAAACAAAAGGATTGCCATTGGCCTATAAAACAAAGTTCTAATTCCATTAGGAATTTAAAAATATTAAAGGTAACATGATTTAAGCAGTATGGTATTAGTGCAAGCACAAATATATAGATCAGAAAACACAGCACTAAAACACAATCAAATATAAACAAGAATATAACATATCATCGGAAGGTTGAATAAAACAATGTGGAAGGAAAGAGTTATGGAATAACATGTTGAGATAAGATTTTGGGGGAAGGGAGTGGGGAAGAAGGAAACTGTTCATTTAGACCCTGATTCATATCTTAAAGTGAAATACATTTGTATTAAAACGTAAATATAGGGCAGGCAATGGTGGTGCAGTGGCAGAGTTCTCACCTGCCATGCCAGAGATCCGGGTTCAATTCCGAGTGCCTGCCCATGCAAAAAAAATAAAAAAACACAAAAAACTTAAATATAAAATAAACTGTGAAGCAATTTTAACAATATTGAAAAGGGTAACTATCAAACATGAATATTGTGTTTAAAATATTTCAAAAGTGACAAGAGTTTCAATTTTTACTATTTATCAGTATGAATTCCCTGATGACGAATGAGGTCAGAGCCACTACTAAATGCCTTCCCACATTCCTTACAGTTATATGGTTTTTCACCAGTATGAATTCTAAGATGTCGAGTAAGGTTTGAGCATTTATTAAAGGCCTTTCCACATTCATAACATTCATACGGTTTTTCATCTGTATGAATTCTCTGATGTTGAAAAAGCTGCGAATTCTGAGTAAAGGCCTTCCCACATTCAAGACATTCAAAGGGTTTCTCACCAGCATGAATCCTCTGATGTTGACGAAGTTGTGAGCTCTGAGTAAAAGCCTTCCCACATTCCTTACAATCATAGGGTTTCTCACCAGTGTGAATTCGCTGATGATTAGTAAGTGCTGAGCCACTACTAAAGGCTTTGCCACATTCTTTGCATTCATAGGGTTTCTCACCAGTATGAATTCTCTGATGCTGAACAAGCTTTGAGCTCTGAGTAAAGGCCTTCCCACATTCCTTACATTCATAGGGTTTCTCACCTGTATGAATTCTCACATGTTGAAACAGTTGTGAGCTCTTAGTAAAGGCTTTCCCACATACTTTACATTCATAGGGTTTTTCACCGGTGTGAATTCTTTGATGGTCAACGAGATTTGAGCAATAACTAAATGCTTTCCCACATTCCTTACATTCGTAGGGTTTCTTACCAGTATGAATTCTTTGATGTTGAGAAAGGTATGAGCTACAACTGAAGGCCTTTCCACATTCTTTACATTCAAAGGGTTTTTCCCCAGTATGAATTTTGAGATGTCGAGTAACATGTGACCCACAACTAAAGAATTTCCCACACTCCTTACATTCATAAGATTTTTCACCAATATGAATTTTCTGATGTTGAATAAATTGTGAGTTCTGACTAAAAGCCTTTCCACATTTCTTACATTCATAGTGTTTCTCTTCATTATTAATTATTTGTTGTAGAGTAAGGAAAGTATGTTGAATATATGTGGGCATGTATTCATGAGAGAATATTTCTTGACTGAAATGCCCATTTTGATATTCCAACTGTCCTTCAAAATGGCTCCTATATTCCGAAACATCTCTGAAACTGGAGTACTCAAAGCCATGTCTTGTTAGTCCCATTATCTCCCTTTGGCATGATTCTATTTCATAAACTTCCTTCTTTAGAGATAATAACTTGGTTTCACACATTGATTCCAGATCTGAAAGAAATAAAATGTTAAACTTTATTCCTATTTTCAAAAAGTTAAACTTTCATTACAGCAATGGAAAAATTAAAGTGAAATACTATCTAGTCACAAATGACACAGTTCTCATATACCTGTGTAATCTGAAAAATGGTTAAGAAATGCATAGAAAATAATGAGACATAATGCAGGAAGTATAGGGAAGACATTATGGAAATAAATTACCAATGATTCTCAAACACCGGTGTGAATCAAAGCCATCTGGAAAACTTGGGTCATCTTCCATAGTAAAAGATGATTATATATATATATATATGTATATAGACAGATATATGCATGCATGTATATGTAAATAAGGAGAGTGTGTCATCATACAATATGTATTACAAAACATGGATTATTTTCTGACCTCCATTAAAGGTCTCTGAAGAAAAATAAATGCATATAGAAGATTCTTAGGCTCTTTTAAAGGATATATGGGATAAAATATGAAGAGGTATTAGAGAATCACTGACATTGGGTAATAGCCTGAGACAATTCTATGGTATTCAACTAATTTGTTGATAGTAGCAAATAGGGAAAACTCTTCTATGACTCTGTATTGGAGATTCAGTGAAAATACATTTGCCTTGAAATTCTGTGATGTTAATCTTGGTAGGAGAGAGGAGAGGACTGCAGATGTTTCACATCAGTGTCTGACGAGGGAGGCAGCTAGAATTTAAGTCAGAAGGAAAGAAAATAAGATGGTGTAATTTACTGCCATGGGAAAATAATTGGAATCATAAGCACAGTGATGAATGCTAAGCCCCAGCTCTAAGCTCTAATTTCTAAGGTAATTATTTAACCCCTCTGAGTGTCTTTCATCTATAAAAGTGAAAGAATCCTTCACTCATGATTACTGAGAGGATAAGGAAAAATGTACATAAATGACTCAAAGTGCTCAGTCCTGGATTGCTGTTATGGAAGAATTTCTTACCAAAAGTAGGAATATGAGGAAATTAATGGTTTTAAGATATCAGAGTGGAGATTGTTCGAACATCTCAAGTCAAAAACAGGGAATTCATATCAGCATGACTCTTTTCTCCTATACGCATAATAATCTTGCAATAAATATCATCTAATTCAGCTCTTAAGTAACACTTAAAACTGCCCTCGTCCATATCCACTGCAAATGCCCCCTTCTAAACATGAATCATGAAATGCATTAAATAGTCTCTTACCCCAGTCTTTCAATTACGTTTTCACACCCACTGATCTATTCAGGAACCTAAATAACATTTGGCCTGGCCCTCCCCTGCTCAAATTCCAAACTTCTCAAAATCACGAAGGCTGAATGGTGTGGGTCCTATCTGCCTCTCTAACCTCCTCTCTCACTATACTCCTACTTGATCATAAGCCTGACAACACTGGCTGCCTTTCAGTTCGTTACACATAGGAAGTTTTTCTTCCCTATCAGGGAAGTCACAAGGCTTCATCCCTCTGCCTGGATCTTTGTCTTTATTAATACATCAAATAACCAGATCTAGGCTTATATAGCATGGCCAGTGACATTAGCTACTGCTCACCCTACTCTCTGTAACAGGGAAAGAGCAAATTACAAGGGGAATGAACTGTATTTGTCTCTTGTTTCCAACAGACGCATGTTCAACCTTTGCTCACACATACACAAAAAAAGCCAGGAAAATTTTATTAAGCTTTTAAAAAAAAAGTTAATATAAAATTACAGCAAAAATAAATAAATAAAAGGAACCTGAACTTTAGTAACACAGCTGGAACAATCTGCAGCAGAGGGTGAAAAAACTTAATTTAGTTGATTTTCTGTGGTTATTGGTTGTTCACTAGTCTCACAGTGATGGAAGTTGCATATTTTTTCATAGGGACCAAGAAGCTGCTGGAGGTTTGGTTCTCCCAGCAACAGCCCAATGCAAACCAAGCCTCTGGGGATCTTTGCACCATCTCAGATCTGAGCAGGACATACTTTTGAAAGATGTGCAGTGTTCAATCATAAGTGTGAAAAAACATAAACAGGAAGCTCATGTACTCAGTAGGGTAGCATGTTTGTCTCCACAAGACATTTCATTGTGAACATATGTGGTACCACTCTCTTACTTTAAAGCATAGGTAACCCTGTTGAAGTCTGCTAGGCAATACAGTGGATTTGACTCAATTCAAAGCTTCTTTTATTCTCATAAAAATTTCATGAAGCCTTTTCACCAAGGTACCCATCTTTCTTCCAGGAAGAAAAAGGGTTTCTTAATGCAATTTTCCTAAATGGAGCAGCACATTGTATGGGACGGGTGATGTTTGATTTTGGTACTTGTATACTCTGGATTTCCCAGAGAGTTGTGTAATCAGTCAGCCAGACGAAACCCTGGAAATTCTGATGGCTGAGCTTGACCCAGTAGTTATGGACCAGTTCTACCTGAAAGATAGTGTAACCACAAAGTATGTCACTCATGAGAGTGGTATTCATAATTGACACCAGGTTGTCATTGATGCCACACTGTTCAATCCCTGTGGATAGTCAATGAATGGAATCAAATCAGATGGAATTTATTGGACTATTTACATCACTCCAGAACCAGAATTTTCTTATGTTAGATTTGAAACAAACTTAAGACAGACCTCCTACGATAACCTTATCAGGGAAGTTGTGAAGTCTTCAAGCCAGGAAAACTCATGACCACCTTTGTAAATCAGAGTTCCAAATATTACACAGGCTTTCTTCACCCCAGAAGACTGAAGATTTTAAATGTCTGGATTGTCCAAGTGTTATGTTCAATGATTACAACTTTGTTTTTACCAGCTTTGCTAAGAATGAGCAACAACAGCAGAGTTAAGAAAAACAAACAAAAAAAGAAGACATACATAGAAGAAGATGGTGGCTGCTTTCTAGATATTTATACCAGGGGCCATGCTTTCTATAACCACCACCTTGCAATTGCAGGAAGCCCTAGTTGTAAACATAGTGTAATCATTTTGACTTATTATATATCAAGGAATTAGATATCTTGCATAAATGCTCTCTTCTGTTTAGGTATTCTATACCACCCTTGCTGTGAAACGGAAGTGCACGCAGAAAAACCCTTTTACTGTATGAAATTTTGTAACACTTGTGAAAATAATTTGTTTTATAAATAGTGTAACATTTCTCCAGGTACTAACCAAAATTCCCCCACAGACAAGACTTTTAGCCTCAGAACATGTGGCCTGAGCCTATCCATATGGGACTGCTGTATTATATTGCTGCCTATATTTTATATCGAGTTGCCTCTGGTTTCTAGAACATATTCTCTGTTAATGTTACTGAAACCACTTCCTACTTCGTATCGATGTTTTTTGCAATAGCAATTAAAGTTTTTCCTCCATGAGTCAAATCCTCTTAAAGGAATGATTGCAGTTATTCATTTTGTGAACAATTTTAACACTATTGCCCCCTCTCTTTGTAGCCTTCACCATGGAGTCTCTTCCCCTCAGACCCCCAAATAAAGCAATATACTGTTACACTATTGGGACAGGGGAGGGGACCCTGGTCCCAATTTTCTTTTAAGACCAAGTAATTTTATTGGCAGATGGTGACAAAAATAAACATTAGAGTATTGTAGCTTGAGATTAGGGTGCATGGGCAGAACTGTATGGAAATCTTAAACATGCCTGGTTCCTCAGTGAATCATAAATGAGATTAACTCATCACCAGCACCATGCTTTTACTATAAATGATGTTCGTCACAAAATTTACTAGCAGGAAGATTTAGCTTAAGGATTGTACTGGATTCAGTAAGTCAAGTCAGCTTGGATCACTCACTTTAACTTTTACTTTAGTAAACATTTCCACTAATTCCCATTAATAATACATTGGAAGCTGTGGTTCAAAGCAGAATCAGTGTCTTTTCTACGCTGTGACTTAAAGTTTTGTGACTTTGTGATGTGTATAACAGTATTCTGACTGCATCTGTTCTTCTCACTGGTGTTTTGTTCATCATGATTTGGTAGGATAAATGAAGTGAATGCTCAGAATGACAGTTTTCTAGGTTATTCAGGCCTTCACAGTGAAGCAGAATGATAGTCATAAAACATAACACAAAATTCCAAAAAAGTGGGAAATGATAAGAAATACAGGCTGTCAAGACCAGGCATCTTTTAAACAAATTCTGTGGGATTTAAGCAGCTGAGAGAACAGTGAAGCTAATTAAATTTTGCATTCTTATCCTCAATATATATTTTAAGTTCCATCTGGATTGGTCTCACAGTGTTCTGTTCCTTCAGTTACTTACAGATGAAACACATTCTTGTATCACTGTTCCTAAAAAAACCCAGCTTGATTTGAAATCAGGTGTTTGAAACACTGTTCTGACTGATTTTGAGCATATTATTAAAAGTTTCATCAAAAAAGCATAAAGTCAATGTGTAATCAGTTTGATTCTGTAAGTAGTATAGCATACAATGCTTTGGTGCTTTTGTTTCTTGAGGACCAACACTCCAAGTGGATTTTGTTCTTTAACAGTGTCCTAGTAGATCTGATGATATTGCTGGCTTGAGATCTGACTTGTTTTAAAAAGTAGAATTCTGCCTAATGATAAAGTATATAAAATTCAACTGAAAAAAGCCTAGGAAAATGAAAACAGTAGACTGGACAGTAATCTAATTCTTAATGTAGCAGATTTTAGTGCCATAAATTCTCTCCTCATAATGCTGGATTTAAATCAGTTGAAATGTATTTCTGTACCACAATTTATGCTTTAATAAAAGTTTGCTTAATACATAAGAAACAAAAAAAGAACAAACAAGATCTAGCAGTGAACCTAGTACTACAGTAATTATGAAACAGTAATGAGCATAATTGATATTTCAAAATGTTTTCATATGAAATGATATGAAAATATCTGTGATTTCCACTCATGTCAAAGTCACAGGAACTGCTAATACTACTATGATTTGTTGCATACATCATAATAAGAGGAAATACTAAATTTAAATTAGAGGTTATTAAAAAGAAATGTCTTTTTTTTTTCTTTTCATTCAGATTCATGAACCCCCTAAATTCTATCCAAAACAGTCCAAGGTTAGGAACCTCTGAGCTAGAGTGATCCTTAAAAACATGATCATGTCACTCCTCTGTTTAAATCATCCAATCACTTTTCATCTCATTCAAAATAAAATTCAAAGCCTATACCAAGTCCCATAAGACCCCCCAAAATCTGCATGCACCATCCTTGCACTCAGCACAGAAACACAGATACTCCCTGCCATTTTGATGGTCTTCTCTTATACATTTCCCTCTTCCCTCACTCTGTTCCAGTCACAGTGGTGGGTACCAACAAGCTCCTACCTCAGTGACTTTGCTCTTTCATCAAATATTCACATCACCTGTTTCCTCACTTTCTTTAGTCTCTATTGAAATATCTCATCATCAGAAAGGCCTCTTCTAGCCTCCTGTAGCATCTATTGCCATATGACATACTAAATATGTATTTTTGATAAATGTTTATTTTCTTTCTTACCTTCTAGAATGTAGGCTCTAGAACTGCAGAGCTTGAATCTTTTGCTCAATACTATATCCCCAGCACATGGACCAATGATTGGTAAATAGCAGTTTTCAATAAGTACTCTTCTGATTCTACTCCTTCATTCCAAATCTCTTCTTCTCTGCCACCACTTCCTTTTCAATACAGGCACAGAACTTTTTACCCCAACATTATCTCTATACGTCATGACTGCAATCACCTCCAAGGACCCAACCACAACTTCAAAATGGATTAATTCCACTTCTACATATTTCTGCCATGCTCCCTAATTGACTTTCTCTTTTACTGGAGTCTACTTTATGGATACATTTTAGCACCACTTCTAGACTCTGAATTCTTAATACATGACATAATTAGTAAACTGCAGCACCTGGAAGATACCTTTGCCCAAATTAGGAAATCAAAACTGTTAAAGGAAAACTCCAAAACAAGTTGATGAAATGAATCATTGGTAGGCAGCCATAAAAATTATCACACTGGGACAGAGAGGTACAGACATAAACAAACACACATATCAACACACACACAGACACACGTACATTATTTTGGAGGTGGTAACAGAAAAATTTATATAAGTCTAATGTATCTAAAAAAGGTTAAAAGTTTGGAGAGGAAGTGAAAGGAATCTTCTGACTGAAATTCAGAGCAGTATTGAAGAAAAAATACTGAAGAAGCAGTATTTAAGAAGAAAGTGTGCTAAGTGGGGGAAGGGATAAAATAGGTCATCTGAAAGCTCAGGTTAAAAAGAATTACTTTTCTCCACAGGCCTAGGGCCTTAATGGGATCTTCCAAGATAACTTATCAAAGATGCTATGTCCTCACTAACCAGCTGAGTTAATATCTATAAAGTCTTGCTTCTATTCAATCATCTCTCACTTACCCGAACACAGGCCTCTTGTCAGCTCTTTGCCAATCATCCAGGGTTCTTTCCCTTGTTCCAATAAGGAAATCACTTGAGGCTTAGGAATGTAAAGTCCTGCTCACAAGAAAAGATTTAGAACATGGTTATGCTGTGGGTATCCCAGAAATCAGATCTAGTCCCTTGATGATCAAGGGTGAGATGCCACTACAAGAATAGCCAAGAAAAGTTGAAGATGAAGCTCCAGCATAGCCTATTTGGGTCGCATTTCCTGCTCTTCCTTCTTATTCCAGCTCAAACCATTTATTTGGAAACAGGAGGCAGAAATTCAATTGGTAATTTGAAAAGCAGCTGAGAAATTCACTGTGGAAGAAGCTGACATTCCAGAGAGAGGACTAAGAATTACTGGTATAGTTTCCCTTACCGATTGAAACCAAATTGCTGTAGTTCTCCAACATCACATCTCTGTACAAGTCCTTCTGACTAGGATCCAGGAATCCCCACTCCTCCTGAGAGAAGTCTATGGACACATCACTGAACATCAATGATCCCTGAAACAATAAGTATATATATATGACTTAAGTAATAAAATAAATACTTCTGAGACTATTGTGTTTTTATTATGGATAAAAATAAATAGTAACTATATTGGTGTCACTGGGAACCAATATCTTTAGATCTCAGGAATATATGAAACAATGAATAAACCAGAAGCAATGAGCACACTAGTGGCTAGATTTTGGTCTCTAAATACTATTTTCAAACCAAAGCAATCAGGTTTTTTGTAGAAAGAACGCATTTCAGGATTGAGTTGGAAATGCACAGAATGAGCATACCAGAAAGCAAGGAAGCTACCAAAAACAATTAGAAGTATGTCTAAAGATTCAGAAGCCTTAAAGACGCTCCCTTGGGCCAGAAATTGGGCAAATTGAGCACCAAATTATAAAGATAATAGATGCAATCGATTGCTCCCATCAAAAATGTTTAGATCATAGAATGCTTAAATCATAAATTCACAATGATATTAGAAAAATTCAGTGGTCACCTTTGGAGGATGCTAAGAAGCCAACACATTACTTTAGAAAACTGGTTAATAAAGGGAAAGAATCTTTCCTACATGAACTGTCCTTCAGTATAACCAAATAGTTGATGAGAAGTTTTAATTTACAGATAGAAGCATTATGTCTAATATATGAGAAAGAAAGACAATTAAAATATCATTTTGCAACTGCTAATAAATGAATGGATCTAGATAATGGTTGTCAATGGCTACTATCACAAGAAGAGAGATAACCAGATATAATGTGCCTCCTACTGGAATTAAACATCACCACCTATGAAATAGTCTTGCCAAAACTCCCAACTGAATCCAATCAAGCTTCTACAACTAACTACCAATTTATAGGAAATACTTAAATGATAGCAGGATGCAATCAGCAAAATTTAGACAGTGGACAACTGAACCAGTTTATTTTTTCTTTTACAACAACAAAAACTCCCCAGAAAGAAAGTACAGAAAGGCCATTAACCAATTGCAATGTACAGGCGTAATTCAAACAAACAGTTTAAGAGAAATGAGACAATAATGGAAATTTGAACACCGACTAGATACTGATTGATATTAACAAGATTACTGTTAATTTTTTTAGAGGCAGTAGTGGCATAAGGGTTATATTTTTAAAATAATCCTTATGTTTAAGAAATACATAACAATTTGTATTTGTGTCAAATTAATCTGAGGTGAGGGTGGGGGTAGGAGAAGAGCCCATGGATCAAAAAAGTGGGGCTATAGATGAAATAACATTTACTCTGAGTTGATAATTATTGAAATTGGAAGATTTCATATGACTAGTCTAAATTCTTTTTAATATGTCTGATATTTCCCATAATGAGTTTTTACATAAAGGGCAGCAATATTTACAATAGAAAATTTCAAAGTCCTGATCATGATTTAAACAAAAAAGGTGATAACGACCCTGTTGTCAGGAAAGGAAGTAGACATATATATATATATATATACACACAGAGCCTGCAAGTACATTACTAAAAATTGCTGAAAATTGATTATCAAGAAAGAGCAATACCCACAGTGATTCGATCAGTGAGTGGAAAAGTATCTGCAAAGCCCCCTTTGGGGAGTGGTGAGAACGGGGAGAAATTCAACTTCCCCAAGTTGAATTCTTGATATTCTCACAAACAGTGTGGACAACCAAAGCTATAGGCAGAGCCCCCAGTCTTGGGGTTTGTTCATATGAAACTTAACCCCACAAAGGATAGGTCAAGTCTACTTAAAATTTAGGCCTAAGAGTCACCCCCAAGAGAGTCTCTTTTGTTGCTCAGATGTGGCCCCTCTCTCCAGCCAACACAACGAGCAGTCTCACCACCTTACCCCTCTCTACGTGGGACATGACTCCCAGGGGTGTGGACCTTCCTGGCAACGTGGGACAGAGATCTTGGAATGAGCTGAGACTTAGCATCAAGGGATTGAGAAAACCTTCTCAACCAAAAGGGGGAAGAGGGAAATGAGAAAAAGTGTCAATGGCTGAGAGATTCCAGACAGAGTCGAGAGGATATCCTGGAGGTTATTCTTATGCATCAAGTAGATATCATCTTGTTATTCAAGATGTAATGGAGAGGCTGGAGGGAACTGCCTGAAAATGTAGAGCTGTGTTCCAGTAGCCATGTTTCTTGATGATGATTGTATAATGATATAACTTTCACGATGTGACTGTGTGATTGTGAAAACCTTGTGTCTGATGCTCCTTTTATCTACCATGTCAACAGACGAGTAGAACATATGGAATAAAAATAAATAATAGGGATTCCATTGGTATCAGCTAAAAAGAGTTGATGGTATCTGCCATTATGGAGGAGGACTCATTTCCTTTCATGGTAGTCATTTCATGGGGCAGGGCCCTACTCTTTTAACACTCCTTTAATTTTTAACATATAATATTTGATGAAAAAAGTTAAAACAGCTCTAGCTCTGAAAAATAATTATTCTCATAAATTCTAGTTCACTCTTCTGACATACTATTAAAAGAATTATTTCCTATTACTACAAATTATTTAATAATTATCATTTTATTGGTACAGAATTTTCTGCAACATAGATATTACTGGGTAAGATTTATAAAGTTCTTTTGAGCTCTCACAGTATGATCTCAACAACATATACATTGAACTGAACTCACTGTAATCATCCATGATTCCTACCCTTATATATGAGGTAAAGAAAACCAGTATCTTTGATTCATAGAGAAATTCCTCATGATCCACACTTCCTGTTGAACCATAAATTAGACTTTTCCATTGGATGCCCTAGCAGAGTAGCAGAGCTCTGTATCAGCCACGAATGTAACCCATAATTCCCAAACAATCACAAACCAAGAGAATCTTGGCTTTTTCACTTTTCTTCCCAGCTAGACAACTCATACCTCCACTTCAACAAATCACTGTCTATACAGGACAAGTACATTTTACAGATTTGTTCGTGTTTCCTTTAAGAGAATGCATTTCTTCTCCATCCTGATCCCTGGCAGAGGGCGAAGGAAGGAGCTGCTAAATGTTTTATTGAATGAAAATAGTAAAGCTAGTGGAAAAGATGAGGGAGCACTCAGGGATGTTTTATGGTATTATCTGGCTAGAGTGAAAGGAAATGAGGACCAGAATCCTTCAGGGAGATCCAGTTAGCCAGAAATGTCAGAATAAGAATGGCAAATGTTTGTATGCTTTTTTGTTTTTTTTAAAGAAGATGACAACTGAATGTCAGAAAGACAAGAAAAAGCATCATCTCACCTGGTCCATGGCTATTCTATTGCAGGAAATGATCAGTTCTCCTCAGGGCCTTTCTGAGAAGGCAGGACTGGGGAAGCAAAGAAATATACTAAAACCACACTGGCCTAATAGCTCTCAGACTGACCAGATAAAACTAACTCCACTTTCTTATGTCATAACTCTAGTGAGTGGGAGCACGGAATAAATCCTACCCTTTTCCAACCTTAGAAACCCCTGGCTCTAGCTAAAACAAAATAAGTACTAGGTAGCTGGATGTGAGTGATGATAAGGACTCAGATTTTCCCTAGACACCCAAGCAACCCAGGTTCCTGCCCCAGCCCAGGGACGCAGGTCAGACTTGGCCTACCTCAATGAGGATATTGGCCTGGATACAAGATAGAGCTGCTATGACCTCCCTTGAGCAGATTCCTTCTTAGCAGCCCTCAGATCCCTAGGCTAGACACCAACCTGGTGCCCTTGGGCTTGAAACACAGTGCCCTGAGACCAGCAGGACTAAAAACTTCCCAAATCACATATTATCACTTCCCAAGTCCAAGACAATCAGGCAATCTCCCCCACCATGCACATAGCACTACTCATTCTCACCCTTCTAGCTCTGTTCTGTTTTAAAAAAAAATTAACTTTGCATATGTTTTTTCCATGCAAAAAATCAAAACTATCAACTTTTCTTTTTATAGCTTCTAGGTAAGTACTTTCTCACCCTATCCTATCCATATTTATATTTACATAAATTTCTTTCTTCTATAATTTCTTAGGGTTTCATTTGATACACTTAAAGCTCCAATTTGAACTTTACTTTGATATAAGATATGAGTTAAGAAGCTAACATAATTTTCCCCCTGGAGGTTACCCAGGTGTTCCAAAGTCACATAGCAATAATACAGTATTTCAGGAAACCTAAAATGTATTTTATATACCATGAAGAAAAAAAAAAGTTACTGACTTCAGATACAATAGGACCTCCTTTTACATGACCAATATGTTCCAAGACCCTTCACATAAGTTGAAAATTGTGCATAAGAGCAAACCCCATACTTAATCAATATTTCTTATACAAACATTTATCACACATTTTTTATAAATAAGGCAAATAAACACTCTAGCAACAATAAGTAAACAAAATTAATCATAGAAATAATTTTAAAAAACTGTAATTCTCTCTCTGCCTTTATTTTTTGATTGCTAATCAAATATACCTGAACTCACGTGT
>PVIY010024065.1:0-38540 GCA_004026745.1 Myrmecophaga tridactyla | reverse complement strand
CTCCCCACCTCTTCTCATCAGAGTCCAATCTCCTTTTCTGCACCTCCGCTTACCTGTTGAGCCCGTCATTGCACACCTGCCTTCATCTGACTTGGGCTGGAGCTACTTAGAGACGTGTGCCTTTTGTGCCTGTTGACCTGAGTTTCTCAGGAATAGGGACTGCTCTCACTTAGTGTCACCACCCGAACTGGGGGGTGGGTACCCTGCGGACAGTCAAGGATTTGAACGCACTGTCCGGTGAATGAGGAGCAGCTTGGGTGGCAGGGAAGCAGCTGCAGGTGTTGCAGTGGCTCAGCACTGCATCTCTCCGGGCGCCTCCGGCCTCTCCATCCGAGGTCCTCGTCGGGCTGAGGCACCCGCAGTGCCGCATCGGCTGGGCTGAGGCACCCACAATGCCACATCGGCTGACCCCAGGACTGAGTTAAGCTGTGGACATCACCCACTTTGGCAGCCTCCGCGCAGCTTTAGCATCTCCATCGCTCTTGCCCACGCTGAATTATAAGGCACAGATTCCTGGCACGAATCTCTTGGGGGAAATAACTTTCGCAAGGATGACTTCTCCGTGTTCCCAGGACTAAATAGCTTAATCATAGAAACTTCTCAAGGTTCATGACTGGACACTTTCAGTCTCTTAGAATGTTGCTTGATTTTCCTCACATGCCCCCATGGGCAGTTTAGATGTTTGCAATGTGAAGCTTAATCAAATTCCTTACGTGATCAAACAACTGCCTGGCACATAGTAGGTACTGAATAAATAAGCGTGGAGTGAGTGAGTTAATGATTGGATGAAGTTTTTCTGACGACGACCTTTTATGCTGAGTTGTAAGTGGACATGACTGAGTTGCACTAGCAGCCATGTGGGGCATTAAAGGAATTATGCAGTTTCAAGATTTTTCATTTCAAAGTCTCTATTATTTTTTTCAAAACCCATTAACTAATTTCCCCACTTATCTCCTCTACTGATATTTCTGCTTTTGTTATGTCTCCTTGGGCAGTTGAGCTGCCAGAGTAATTTTCCTGGAGTACAACTTCCAACCCAGAATTGTAGAATCGTTCACTCAAAAACTTCTGATGACCCCTCTGTCTTGTCCAGGCCCCTGGGATCAGTCCTTGAGGCTCTGCGGTTTTGCTCAAGCAACCTTCCCAGCCTTTTCTCACAACATTCCTTAATGCATCTGTACAGCCAAATGGATGGATGTCTTGTTCCTTGAATCTCTTCTTTACTTTTCTGCCTCTGAGCCTCCATTCCTGCTCTTCCTCCAGCTTAGAAAGCCCTTCCCATCACCTCCCTCAGTCTTAGCACCATCCATTTTCCTCAAGGCCCTGCTTCTGTTTCCTTGTCTCCTTCTGCTCTTTGTTTTCAGCACTTTGGGGAACTGAATCGTGAGAACAGATTTCTAGACCCAGGGGACATGGATGTTTTCTACTTAATACAGATGAGTCCCTTTGCCTCTCCGGGTTTGGAGCGCTATCGTGGAACATTTCATCTGCATTCATCCTACTGCAGCTGATAGAGGCTTTCATTATGGTTTTTTATAACTGGGAATGTTTTCATGGTTATAAAAGTGACATATACTCATTGTTAAAAAATTAGGAGGATCTAGAAATTTTAGAATTTTCCATTAAATGCTACCATCTGAGACAATTACTATAACTATTGGCTGCTCATCTTTCAAAGTCTTCCTGTGCAAACTCACATTTTATTTTTTGGTACAGGAAATGAACTTAAGTAAAGACTTACTTCCATTTAAAAACACCTTTTCATATACAATGATATAGGGAATTACCTCATCCTTTGTGCTGGCTTCCGGCAGATGCTGTCATGCTCGGCCCAGCTCCCGGCTCCCTGTGGTGGCCCCAGGCCCGGTCCTGGACAGGCAAGTGGGCTGCGGGATGAAGCTGCTCCGCCTAGGTCATACCCCCGCAGTGATGGGTGGACACGCGTATGCAAACCCTCGTATGCAAACCCTCATCCCCTTGCTCCTTTGAGGAGCATGTGATGAGCGTGATGGGCTTTGGCCTTTGTTGCAACTGGCCCTGCCCAGTCCTCCTTCCTCTACGTCCCACAGGAGCCACTCCCGAGCTCACTTCCCAACACACTCACACTCGCTAACTTCTTCCTCAAGTCTGCTTCCCCTAAGACCTGCCCCGCTTTGCAGGACCTCACTCTATGGATGCACCAGCACTTAGTTAAATATTCTCCTCCATATGAACATTCAGGGTATTTTCCATTTTTCACTGTTTAAACAACACTGAAATTAACCTCCCTGACCACGCATCTCTGAATGAATTTCTGATTATTTCTTCGGAACAGCATCATCCAGTACATCTGAAAGTGTGGACTCTTGAGGGTCCCCAACACCCTTCCAGGAGGCTGGTGAGGTCAAAACTATTTTCATAATAATACTAAGATGTCATTTCCCTTTTCCACTGTGCTGACATTTGTACTTACGGTGCAAGGGCCACAGAGGGTAAAATAGATTCCTCAGCACGAAGGAAGGCAGGAGAGCATCATTTTATACAGCTCAATTTCAAGACAAAAAAGCCAGTTTGACTTAAGAATGTCCTTGAAGGTGGCAGTAAAAATGATTAACTTTCAAAAATTTTGGCTCTTGAGCACTTGCCGTTTTAAGTTTGGGGTGATGACAAAATGTGCATAAAGCATTCCTGCTACTTACCCTAGAGAGTCGCGCAGCCCCGGGAAAGCTCTTGGGTGATTGTTTCTGTTTTGAGTGGAACTAACTGCATCTTCCCTGAAACACCATTTTTACGTCAAAGAATGACTGGCAGACATACCACGGCTATTCAGACTTGGGTATTTTCTAGACATTTCCTCGAAAATGAACGAAGTGAGTCTGTCACTTCAAGGAAAGCAACTGACAGTATTTTTTTTACTGGTGATAAAATTCAAGCTTTCAAGTGAAAATCAGAAAGTTTAGACACTTGTGTCAGCCACCATGAGTGCAACAGCTTCTCGGTACATGGAGACTTTTCTGATGAGATTGGTGGTGATTTTTAATGCATATAATTTTTTAAAATACCGCATAATGAAATGTATCGATAGTTGAGAGATCTACATAATTCAGCCAACCAACATTTTCCAAATGACCAATGTGTTATGCTACAAAATCATGAGTGGGTACGATATCCATTCAAAGTGCAAGGTAGTCCAATGGAGTTTAATGTAGCACAGTGGATAAAGCTCATTGATGTGGCTTCTGATTCTTACTCACAACTGAGCTTGAAGAAACTATAAATTGTTGAGTTTGGGTGCGGTATCTAAGAATCATATCCACAATTATATTAAAAGGCTATTTAAACATTTTTCTCTTTTCCAACTGCAAATCTGTGTGAGCCTCATTTTCTTCAACTGAAACAACATATCACGAAAGATTGCATGTGGAAACAGATATGGAAATGCCACTGTCTTTTATTAAGTCAGACATTAAAGAGTTATGCAGAAATGTAAAGCAATGCCACACTTCTCGTTACTTTTTAGTTTGGGAAAATATAACTATTTTTCATAAAAATGATTTGTTTTTTGTCAATATAAAATATAAGATCTGTTATTATTATTTCAAATGTATGAACAAACATTTAGAAGCATTGTCAGTTTTAGTTCTTAATATGGTAACTACTGATAGATATAACCCATGTCCATGAAATCTCCTTGGGGTTCTCAGTAGTTTTATTAGAATGTAGAGGGGTCTTGAGAACCTCAAATTTGAGAACTGCTACATCTCTCTCTCTCCACTCCCCTTACTCGTTCAAGGAGGAGGCAACGTAATCTGACAGACCTATGCTCAAATCTCCCTGCTGGCCGGGTCACCAAGCCTTAAACCAGATGCACAGGACAGCAAGTTCCCTACTGTTGTAGCCCCACCCCTGCCCTGGGACTGGACACCGACCCCAAGGCCATGAGCGTCCTCTCAGCCTCCTCTTGTTTCCATTCCTAGCAGTGCTAACAGCCACCCAGCTCCCGTAGCCCTGACTTCTCAGTACTTTGATCTCCTAAGTTTCACTCATTCTACTAGATTTTTCTCTTCTCACTTCACACCGTAGACCAGTGTTTTCATGGGGTCCCACTGTTTGCCATGTTTGCTACAATTTTTCAGCGTTTGTTGTTTGATATTTTTGATGGTAGCTTTTGACATACAAATCATTTGCAATGTTTTATATAACCTAAATTGTTGATCTTTTAATTTATAGCTTTTTGCTTGGCCATCAGGTTAATCCAATCATTCTTTACCATAAAGTTATGAGCATGTTTTTCCATATTTTCTTCTGGTAGTTTAATGTTTTCTATTTTTTAGATTTGGCCTTTTAATAAAATTGGAATTTAAAAAATCTACTTCATTGAGGTATAATTTATATACACTAAATTACATACAATAAATGAATATACCCATATTAAGCATAAGTTTGATGAGTTATACCCCCATTGAATATATTTTCATATAAAATGTATATACCACAATGTATACATTGGCAAATGTAATCTCTTTTGTGTGACTGTACCACAATTTGTTTAGACATTCAATTGGATATTTGAGTTGCTTCTATTTTGGGGTCATTATTCGTAAAACTGATATGAGCATCATAATGCAAGTCTTCCTTATCATGAAAAATTATGCATTCAAATTGTTTTTTTTTACTAATATAAAGAAAATCTGTACTTAAGAATGTTTTAATTTTTTATACAAGAATCTTCAGGAATGCTTTTTTTAGTTTTAATAGTTTCAGTTAATGCTCTTAAATTTCATAGGCAGACAAAAAGATAATCTTCCAATAATGATATTCTCGTGTTTTCTTTTTCTAATATTTAAACATTTTAATTCTTTTTGCCTTATCATATTAATTAAAACCTTCAGAACAAAGCTGAAGGACTGCAATTATTCTTGTTCCAGACTATATGTCAGCTATTGTTTTATAACTAATCACCCCCAAACTCATTAGAGCAACAGCTATTTTTTGGCCATTCTGTTGGTCAGCAACGTGGGCTGGACTCAGCTGGGAGGTTCTCTTGCTGGTCTCCCATGGGATCCCCCCAGCAGTGCAGCCACCTCCAGCTCGGCTGGGGCACTGTCATCCAAGATGTCCTCATTCACCTGGCTAACACTGGTAGTAGCTGCTGGTTTAGGCTCCTCTCTGCTCCATGTGGACTGGCATGGTCTTGAAGCCAAACCCAACTTCTTCAGATGGCACCCTCAGGGCAGTGATCCACGAGGGGAGAGCAGAAACTGCAAGGTACATCAAGGCCTCAGCTTGGAAAGCCTTTAACATCACTCTATCATATCATCTTGGCCAAAGTGTATAGCAGGGCCAGCCCATTTTCCAGAGGTGGGAAAAGACTCCATCTCTTCATAAGCTTAGTGGCAAAATCACATTGCAAAGGAGTGTGCACACAAGGGTGGGGAGAACGGCTGGCCGTTTTGGCAATTTGCCACTCTGACTTTAGTGGGGATGTCCAATTACTTATTAATAAGTGTGATGCTTGCTGGATGTTTCTAAGAGACACTTTTAATTTTAGCACATTTATTTCTATCCCCAATTACATAGAAGTTTTACTAGAAGAGGATGCACAATTTTAGCAAATGCCTTTCTGGCATCTGTATAGATGACCATATGTTTTTCCCGTTTAACCTCTTCATATGATAAATTACAGTGATGGGTTTCCCGATGTGCTCATTCTGTTGGTAATTTAGCTTATTTTCTCTCCCAGATTAAAGGATGAGTTTCTTTGAGGTGCCAGCAATCCACAGTGCTGTCCTCTCGGTGTCCTCTGCCTGGCTCAAGGGCAGGTGCCCACTGGACTTACAAGTATAATACCTGCCGAGACCATGGTATCGGTTATCGTTTAAATTCAAAGCCACGTCCTCTCAGTCAAATCGGACATTGCACTGGAGGTGACAGCACTGCTTCTAGTCTTTGGCGCAGCTCATTGCTAGGCATTATCTCATGAGGCCCCCACCTGTGCTTCTACAACTCCCTGTTCATCTCCTCTCTGCCCCACCCACATCTCCCTCCTAGGAGAAACTTCAATGGGAATTTTGATTCTCAGGCTTTAACTTTTTCTTATGATTTCACTGCTTTTAAAATTACACAGGAAAAAAGTTAGGGGCAAAAGCAATGTAATTTAAACTCCTTTTTTAAAAATGTGCTTTAATCTCTGGGGTAACTTCATATAGGGGAACAGAATATTATTCTCTCATCTTAAATGAGATAAATGCTTTGGCTTTCCAGAAGGATGCAGACACCAGGCTTCCCACAAACACAAAACCAGCCCCTGGACCAGAACATCTACTGAGGCCCAGGAAGGTGTGTGCACTGATTAGGGTCACAGGGCTGGCTGGGGACTGAAAGCCCAGTTCCACACTGCTGGAGTCAGCAGGGCCGAGCTTGGCTGAGCCAGGAGGTCCTGTGCTAGGGCTGATGTGGAGGGGGCTCTGCACTGAGCCCTCGGAACTTTGGAATGGACAGCAGCCAGCAAAGCAACATTCTAGGATTGAATGCTCGGGGAGCAGGAACAGGCTTCCAGGACCTCTGGCTAAAGGGACCCAGGCCATGCTCTGCACATTCCGGCTTCACCCGGAGCAGTTGCACCCTTGGGATGGTTGGTGAGACCTCCTACTCCTGCTCTTTTGCTAATCGCAACTCCTCGATGGAAAGCAACAAGCGGGCTCCACAAATCCAGGTTTCAAATTGTGGTTCTGACACATTTCTTCTTTAAGCTATCACCTCTCTGACTCAGTTTCTTCTTCTCTAAGGTGAGGTACGTAATGATGCTTTCCTTCTAGGATTATTGTAAGGCTAGAATGAGAAAATGTTTGGGTTTTGTCTGGTGCACAGTGAGTACTCAATAAATATTTGTGGAGTAAATGGTATTCCTTATATACTAGTTTTCTATTGCTGCCATAACAAATTACTACACACTTTTTGGCTTAAAACAGCACAAGTTACTTACCTTACACCTGTGGGATAAAAGCACACAGGGCTGCATTCCTTTTGGAGGATCAAGGGGGGCGTCCATTTCCTTTTGCCTCTTCCAGCTCCCAAGGCTGCCTGCACTCCTTAGCTCGTCATCCCCTTTGCCTTTAAAGCCAGCAACAGCTGGTCAGGTCTTTCTCCCATCACATCACACTCACCTCCTCTTCAACTTTTAATGGCCCTTGTAATTATATTCAGCCTAAGTGGATAATCCATCTTCACCTCCAGGTTAGCTGCTAGCAACCTTAATTCCTTTCTATCACATTCACAGGTCTAGGGATGAGGATGTGAACATTTTGGGGGAGGAATTATTCTTCCTGCCATACATTATAAATGTTTTTACAATTGCTAAAATAAACTAATAGAAGCCAGCATCAATAAACATAACGACAATTACACAGCGCCCAGTTCTTGGTGCACGACTGTGACACACAGTATCATGGTTAAGAAGCCGGACAGCCTGGTTTACATCCCAGCTACCACACTTGCTAGTTGTGTGATTTAAGCAAGTTATTTAGCCCTTTTGCACTTCAGTTTCCCAATTTGTAAAGTGGAAATGATTGTCATAGTTTTGCCTTTTAAGGATTAAATGCAAAGCTCTTAGGACTGCCTGGTACATGATAAGTATTCTATTTTATGTTTTTTTGTAAGCTGTATGGCGGGGGTCACATTTCATTCCTTTTCCATGTGAGTGTCCCTTTATTGCAGCACCGTTTGTTTTGGTTTCTCGTTTGTTTGTTTGCTTGTTTGTTTGGGAAGTGCATGGGCTGGGAATTGAACTTGGGTCTCCTAAATGGCAGGCAAGAATTCTACCACTGAACTATCCATGCACCCCCTTCATAAGTACTTTTTAAGGATTAATTGTTATTTGATAAATGAATGAAATCCATTTACTATCCTTTGTTCACTAGGCTTTTTTAAGGGCCTTCCTTCTGTGCAATTTTAGTGGGATCGTTTTTTTTTTCTGCTTTTTTGAATATATTAGGCATTCTAGGAGAAATTTTTCCTGCTTTTTTCCTGCCATCAAAAGATTCAGCCTCTTTCTGATGTTATTGCCTTGACTGCCTGATGGCAGCCTCCGGGGTCTCCCATCGGCTATGCCCTCTACATGGGGCTATACCTCACCCATGTCATGCCACCAGAGGGCAACTCAAAGCAGCATGTTCCTGCCATTCCTTTACCATGTTTCATTGCACAAATTCTGTTTCTTTTCATTCCACTTTGCTTTAATTTCCTTGCCCCTAGGACTCCAGTGACCTCTTTTCCTAATAATTCTCTCAGGAGCTTCCCATAATTCTCACATATTTGAATCAAAATTCTTGTTGCCAAAAGACATAAGAAATAAGTCCAGGTGCTTATATGCCTACTAACAGGTTGCCTTCTAAGGACTGTTCCTAGGGCCATATATACTGATCTATGTATACAAAGGCTATATGCATATCTGCATGTATACGCACACTACTGCACCCTTTTCTCACCATTTTTAAATTAAAAAAATCAACTATTTTATTATTTGCACCCTATCCAGACTCTCCCACTCTTTGGTGGTTTCACAATTTGATATTTGCTTGTGAGACACTATGAAGTTAGAACTGATATAAAACCCTTCAAATGAGCACAGACTCATCCAACCAAGAAGCAACTCAATGGAAGAGGGTTTGGGCACTGGTGGTCTGCAAGTCAGCGCAGCCTAGTTCTTGCTGTATCATTGGTCCATAACCAATAATAGACCATGAAATGAAAGATCCTACACAAAAGAGCTTCGGTGCTTAGATTTTGCAGTTGGATGGGATTGCTACAATAGGTCACCAGGGGATCCCACACAACTCCAGACTCATTTTTAGCACATTGCTTAAGTGTGTCATCTCCCCACCTGGGCTTTAAAGAGAGGAGATGGTACTGTTGTCTTCCATCATGGTTCCTCTGCCATAGCGTTCCCTCACAGAAGTCCATTTCCCAACAGGTCAGGAGCGAAAGGGAGAGGCCACTTTTCTTCATGTATTCTAAGCTCAGGAGCAGAAAAATGAAACTGGGAATTTAAACACAACCATGATTTAGCAAAAATAGAGCTACTTTGAGATACTCAGTGAAAGAAAATTGTCAGACATGAGATAGGATTTTTATTTATCTTTCATTGTTTTCAGCAAATTAGGGTTATACTAGCTCTTCTTTTGTGTGCATTTGTGAATTGAGTACAGAATTGCACTGTGATAGGTTTAGAAATTTTATTAAATTTCTATTTAGTCTTGTTAATAGCACGCAATGAGAAGTTCATTGACTAGTTTGCACAAACTATTTGATAAGAGAAATTCCATCTGCATTTGGGAAAGAATTCTGTATTCTTCTAGTGGATGAAAAAGCAATGCCACTTGCTGGGGATCTGGGGATTGATTCATGTCTCCCATAAAGATGGGTTCAAGCTCTAACTCCTGGTCTTGTGGGTGTGAGCCCCTTTGTAAACGGGCATTTGACAGTGTTTAAGGTGCAGTCAAACTGAATGAGGGCAGCCCTTAATCCACTATGACTGAAGTCCTCATAAACAGAGGAAATTGGAAATGGAAGTAGAAGTCCAAAGTAGGAGAAGCCAGAGAGAGTCTGCCGTGTGATGAAGGACAGCCATCACCAGAGCGCTGCATGGAGACCTCAGAGGAAGCATGGCCTTGGCAACACCTCGATTTTGGACTCCTAACCCCCCAAACTGTGAACTGATAACTTCCTGTTCTTTAAGCCAACCAGTGTATGCCATTTGTCATAGGGCCTAGGAAGACACCACTCTTAGTGAAACTTCACTGTTGTTTATATATTGCTGTCTACCAGCTTATAGGATGGTAACCAAGAGGTGAATGAAGGTCTTCATCAGGCAGGGAAATATAAATGCCAAATCTTGGTGAAGGTATTCCAGAATCTGGAAAAAATAAACAAAAACATATTTAAGTTCATGTATTCAAATATGGGGCAGTTTTCCTAACAAAAGTAGGGTGAAATAAGGGTTAGTTGAAGTTGTTGGGTGAGTTGGGCTCACTGGATAAGGAAGACGTCTCTTGTATTTCCACACAGCCTTATCAGGATTTGAGTCTCATATTGGTGATTAGATGAGTCCTCTTGATTCCCTTATGGCTTCCTTCTTTTCAAATTAGTAGACCATTTTTAGAGCAATTTTACAAAAAAGTTGAACAGAAAGCACAGTGTTTCTACATACCCCCTTATGCACAGTTTTCCCTATTATTTATTGACGTCTTGCATCAGTGTGGTGCATTTTATAAGTCAATTTTTTTTTTTTTTTTGCATGGGCCGACACGGGGAATCGAACCTGGGTCTCCAGCATGGCAGGCGAGAACAGTACCTGCTGAGCCACCGTGGCCCACCCTGATGAATCAATCTTGATGCATTATGTTATTAAAGCCTATAATCTACATTAGGGTCTATCCTTTGTGCTATGGGTTTTGACAAATGAATGATGGCATGTATCTACCTTTACAGTCCTATATAGAATAGTTTCACTGCCCTACAAATCCCCTCTGTGGGATGCATTTTTTAGAGCCCTGTGGCAATGTGCCAGGTGTCCATATTTGTTGCATCTTTGTCTTTTAATGGGTGTCCATCTCAGGATCTTCATTCCCTCAATATCCTAATTCTCTGCTTTATTCCCAGCCCCTCTTCTGGTTATTCCACATCATACTGAACCCTACCACTTCAAGACAATTTCAGAAGCACAATCCTATTCCCTCCTTCCTTCTTTGGCACATGGCTTCCTTGCTTTTGCCCTCTGCCCACTCCTCCTTTGTCTGGGTCACTTGCTGTGGAAGGCTCGTATTGACAGCCTGTCAGAGTTCATTCAATTCGTATCTGTGCCTTGCTAGTTCTTCAATCAGCAGACATGGCTAAGTTTCAGTTAGGCTTCTTCATGGATAAGGAACATCTGTTTTATGTCATGACCCAGCACTTTCTTGATTCTCTCGTTCCTCTTTGTATTCCCCTGTGCTCTTTTCCTACGCGAGAACCTGACACGAGGAACAGTCTCTGCTGAAGAATCAAAATGGCTGTTTCTGTATGCACTGTCACTGGCTGTGCTTTAAACCCACTTAAGAGATTCAAGGACTTCAGTTCAGTTCCCCTTGTCGATTGTGTCCTCCTGTGTGGTTAAAAGATGTACAACCTCTCCTGCTCCCTCCATCAGAGTGGGCTTAATTGTTTTTTCATGATGCTGGAAATTAAGTGGCTGAGCCTAAATTTATTCTTGAAGCACACTTTTGGGCCGTGTCTTGGCCACGGCCCCTCTAAGCCAGCCAACTCCCCACTGCTGCAGCTGAAATCCATTCAGATCCTGGCGCCAGGCCTCAGGGTCCAGGGTCCAGATTTGGAGCCCAATGGAGAGCTCCCAGCACTTGTAAGGATGTGTGATCTGTAATTAGACCAGCTCTTCTGAGAGGTTCCTGGAAGTTGTCCTATTCTTTTCTCTTGTGGTCTTTGCCTCTCGAAAATTAATCTCATTGGATTGAAGAGGACTGTCAGCCTCTCATACCCGGCCACAGACCATGCATGGATTGTGAAGTTTAGGCTGTGGCTTGGTTTCCCTGTGCAGGCTGGAGGATTCACAGCTGTTTAACAAGTGCTCCAAGCATATTCTGTGAGCTCACTTAGCAGCAACCCCTGTGGCTGGGTTGGGGAAGAGAGTGGAATTTGGCCAAGCCCAGAACTTCACCTCTCCACGCTTGCTGAGCCTCAGCATATTGTGGAGGCTTTCACCGAGGAGACCATCTGTCTGTTCACTAATCCGCATGGCGCCCGGGCAGCAGCTTCTTCAACTGCTCCCACTGTGGCATGCCATGGGGCCAAGCAGACGTGCAGTGGCGTTTGGCAGCTGGCGAGGTGGGTGAGGGTTCAAGCACCCAGGAGAAGGAACCCTGCCCAGATCACGTACACCTCTCACATGCAAGTGGAGATGTTACAGCGATGGAGAGGAGAATACAAAAGGTGGAACGTTTGCAGCCTCAGCACTCCTGGGATGAAATTTGGAGGCAAAACCAGGATAGAGGCAGCTTGTCAGGGAGGTTTGGGAGGCCAGAGGGTTTGCACAGGACTCTGCAGGTGGAGGAGCAAGGGCAGATGAGGTCTGGGCAGAGATAGAAGAAATTCTGAGATCTCTTTTTCTCCAGAACCTATGGACATGTTTGTTTGTTTTTTCTTAATTTGCATATGGGCAGGAGGCACCAGGAATCGAACTCCAGACCTCCAGCACGGCAGGTCGGAGCTCTGCCTGCTGAGCCACAGCAGCCGCCCAGGACATGTTTTTAAGATGAGGAAATAATTTGGGTGTGCGTCATGCGAGGGCTCAAAGGAATTAGACTCTTCCTTTTTCTGTCCAGTGCTTGAGTGAGGGCTGAAAAGATGAGCAAGTGAGTAATGGGGCAGGCTACTGGCAGCTCAGGTGTCTGCAAGGCTACGTAAGAAGGGAGAGCCATCAGGGATTTCTGGGCAGGGGGTTGGTATAACTTTTATTATGTTTTAGAAATTTCACCCTGGTAGCAGTTACAAAATAAATTGGATGCAGATAAGAATGATGGCTAATGCCTAACCTAAAGTAGTGATGGTATCAATAGAAAGGTATGGTGGAACTCGAAAGTCATCATAGGAAAAGCTGACAGTGAATGGCAAGTATTATGGAGAAAGGCCAAGGGTTTAGTAACTTACAGGTTTGAGGTCTGGATGACAAGGAAGATGGCAAGGCCATTACCAAAAATAAGCAGCTCAGGATGAGAGCAAGGGATAAAGATAAATATGATGTCTTTGAACCTAGAGAGTTTGAAGTGTTGATGGACTCTCTGTGTTGGAAACTCTGCTGGGCAAGGAAAAAGGAGTCCTGGAGTTCAGAGAGAACTTGGTGGATGAGAAGGATATGGAGACGTGAGAGTGATCCCATAGAGTCAATGGCTGGAACTGTGGGTGGGTATGTGACTTTCAGTGACTAGATTAGAAAGAAAAGGAGATGGTTGAGAACACAAAGGCAAGAGGCCTTCATGGAGGGCAGAGGGGAGGCATGCACTGAGAGGTCATGACCAGAGAGGCAGATGAGAGCTGGGGAGGAAAGTCTAGGGAGGGGAGGCTTCCATAGCGGTGAGTGGCTGACCATGTCCTGTGCTTTGGAGTGGTCAGGAAAACAAGATGGGCTCACTAGTGATTGTGGGGACGCTTATTTCAGCACATTGTGGATAAGGTTCCCAGTGCTAATGAATGAAGGGCTGTGAGGGATGTAGGGATTTAGAGGTGACAGGTTGCATGAGTCTCCCAATAAGTATCAATTAAGCACTTAGCACTTATGCAAATCATTGGAGATTCAGATGAGCAGATAAGTCAGTGATGACCCTGCCTCCCAAGGTCTTTGAGTTGGCAGAAAGACAAGCTTGTAAAGCAAGTAAAATGGTGAGATCGACGTGCACGCCAGACACAGTGGGGTCCCCTTGCAAAGGCGGGCAGCTCCCCCTTGGGGAATCAGGAAAAGCTCCACAGAGGAGGTGTGGAGTTCTTGAGCTGAACTTTGAAGGCTTGCTTCCAGAACTGGAATAAAAATACCTCCGTGCCAGTAAACATTGATGTTTGCTGTGTGATCTTGTACAAGGTTTCTGTTCTCTGTGAAGACCTAGTTTCCTCATTGAACATGGAGGGAACTGGCCTGTGATCTTCATGGTCATTTTGCCTACAAATGTCTGTAGTTCTTCAAACCATTGAAGTTGATGTGGTGGATCAGTGGACAGATCTAGACAGGGCTTGGATGGGCAACTCTGTTCAGGTGGAGGTTAGCTCCAGGATGTGCACTGAGTTCTGGTCTTCTTCTTCTCGTTCCTTGGACCAGCTGCTACCTAGTGTGCTATCTGGTGCAGAAGCACAAGGGACCAAAGCCAATTGCACCAGCACATTGAAGGACCCTGCTCACGTCATATCCACTGTGCTGATTTGAATCTGTATGCATCCTGGAAAAGAAAAGCCTATGTTCTTTTTTTTTTTTTTACAACAAACTTTCATTATTAGTGGGTTTCAAGAGTTAGAAGCTGTCACAGCTGATGTCTAACAATTTGATATTAAAATCAGTCTCTTCATTACTGGAGGAAAAAATTCAAAATATTTCCCCCAGTGCTTAAGTCTGGCAGCTATATTGCAATTATGTCTCCTTAGCTGTACTGCCCTTATTTCCAGGTTAGTGTATGAACTTGTGTGGGTCTGTTTTGATCAGGAGGGGCTAATTTCTTCATTTGGCATTGAAGATAAGCAGAGAAACATTCGTTGTTATAAGGTGGTATCTTTTTATAAGAAAACATTTTTAATGAGAAATTTTCACACACTTACCTTCCATATACAATCAGTGGCTCACAATATCATCACATAGTTGTGTATTAATCACCATGATCATTTTTTTTGACTATTTGCATCACTCCAGAAAAAAAGATAAAAAGAAAAAAGAAAAAACTCATACATCCCATAACTCTTACTCTTCTCTCTCATTGACTACCAGTATTTCCATTTACCCAGTTTATTTTATCCTTTGTCCCCCCTATTGTTTATTTATTTTTTATCCATATTCTTTTACTCATCTGTCGATACCTTGGATAAAAATAGCATCAGACACAAGGTTTTCACAATCACACAGTCACATTCTAAAAGTTAAATCTTTATACAATCGACTTCAAGAATCTAGTCTACTGGAACACAGCTCAGCAGTTTCAGGTACTTCCCTCCAGCCACTCCAATACACCATAAATTGAAAAGGGATATCTATATAATGCAAAAGAATAACCTCCAGGATAACCTCTCAACTCTGTTTGAAATGTCTCAGCCACTGAAACTTTATTTTGTTTCATTTCTCTCTTCCCCATTTTGGTCAAGAAGATTTTCTCAATCCCTTGAACCTGGGTCCTGGCTCATCCCGGGAGTACTTTCTCACATTGCCAGGGAGATTTGCTCCCCTGGGAGTCATGCCCTATGTAGGGGGGAGGGCAGTGAGTTCACCTGCTTAGTTGGCTTAGAGAGAGAGGCCGTGTCTAAGCAATAAAGGAGGTTCTCTGGGGCTGACTCTTAGGCCAAATTTTAAGTAGGCTTAGCCTATCCTTTGTTTCATAGGGACAAACCCCAAGATTGAGGGCTTGGCCTATTGATTTGGTTGTCCCCACAGCTTGTGAGAACATCAGAAAATCTCCAAATGGGGAAGTTGGATATTTCTTCCTTTCTCCCCAGTCCCCCAAGGGAACTTTGCAAATGCTTCTTTATTCACTGCCCAAATTACTCTGAGATATATGAGGGTGTCACCCTAATCTGGGCAAACCAACAAAATCTCACACCCTATTCAAGATTCCATGTACTTATGGTGTTCAAATAAACTGATCATACAAGTTAAATTAGGAAATGCACTATCCACAATATAAATTTTGCCCAAAATAAACATAGTCTCACACAGAAGTTGAAGTTTTAAAACACGATTTTACTCCTATCATCCTATGATAACATCATTTATCCTATATTCTGATATACCTTAGTCCCATCCAGATCAGCTTTATTCATATCTCCACTTGAAGTCTAATCACTTTTTCAACTTTTTAAATGGTTTCTGTATGGGGTAGTGCTAAGTTTCATAACTTCAGAGCTCTGACTCTTGAGTCTCAGGTGTCACATAAATACCTGAAGTTTCTGGGAATGACAGGTTAGACACAGACAGCTCAGTATCTCAGAATTTATAAATAAAACTTACAGCTTCTGAATATATGTGACTGCTGTAAGAGCTGACAAACTAGGACACTTTACAATAGGCCCCAATGTGACAACCCAAGCCTGTGTTCTTCTAACCCACCCCTTTGGGTGCAGACCTATTGTGGGTAGGAACTTTTACTTAAGTTGTTTCTATGGAGATGTGACTCAGCCCATTCAAGGTGGGTCTTAATCATTTACAGGAGTCCTTTAGTAGAGAGCTCGCTGAGAGAGAGAACTTAGAAAGCAAATGGTCTGGGAGAAGCTAAGAGAGAAAGAAAAACCCAGAGACATTTTGGAGCAAGCCATTGAAACCTGAACTGGGAGAGAAGAGGCCAGCAGATGTTCCCATGTGACAGAGGAACCCCAGATGCCAGGACCCTTCCCTGCCAGAAAGTAGCTTCCTCTTTATGCCTTAATTCAGACATTTTCATGCCCTTAGAACTACAAATTTGTAATTAATAAGATCCTTATTGAAAAAGCCAACCCATTTCTGGTTTATTGCACTTGAGCAACTTTGGCAAACTGAAACATCCACTAACATTCCATTAACCAAAGCCAGTCACATGGTCAAGGTCAACCTAATGGGGAGGGAAAGGTCAACATAATGAGAAGGGGGAGAATATTCAGACAACTGTGGGAGGGGGCTACACAGTAACACAACAAAGGTTGTAGACGTCCATGATCCTATAACAGAGCTCAGGTGTGGAATCAATAATCCAGTCTACCTCAATTAAATTCCAAAGTTGGGGAAGTTTTTCTTTTACTCCAGAAGCCCAATGCTATTTCATAGCAAATAAAACCATTTCTTTATTTTGCTACATATTGGTTTGAATTCTTGCAAAGTCTTTTCATCATCCATGCTTCATTTTCTTATGACTGTGTTTACATTGCTATTTAAATAAACAAACCATGGCCTCATGGAGAAGCCATCACTTCTCTGTTTGTTCTATTTCTGCCTAAGGAAGTAAGTAGTTCACAGAATCTGAGCTCCTCTGACGTGTATGTGCTCTGCCAGCATCCTTCCTGCCTACTGGAGTCACATTTAAAAATTTTTGCCAATAGCTGTTTTTTTATTTCCACACTACATCAATTTTATCACAGTACAGTAGCCTGACCCCAGTGTCTTGCTCTCTCTAATTTTCTAATACCATTTTGGTCATTAGCTGGAAACAGATCTAGGCATTAAGCATTTCTGATAATGCCTCTGACATGTAATCATTTGCCGCATCCATCACTTCCACCTTCATTTCACTACGTGTCAGGAAATTTCCCCAATTAACACTGGAAAGGTTGAAAGCAGACATATTGTCATCATAGCTGAGTTGTCCTATCAGGGCTCTCCCATTTCAATGTAACTGCATGAGAAGACATGCAGAAGAGGAATTTTTAACAGATAGTATGAACCAATTTATCTGGCTAGCAGAAAGTAAAAGAAATAGAAACTCTCAGAAAGAACATAAAATGCTAATAATAATCCTGTTCAACTTATCATCAACTGCAAACATCGGCAAACATCTAGATGCCATTTTATGTTTCAGTACTCAGAAGCTCACCTGTTAATTCTGGGAGCCTTAATTGTTAATTCTGGGTTTCACAGCAACATTTTCTCTTTTCTCCCTTTTTTTTTTACAAAGAGCTTTTTGTATGTTAGGAGATTAGCTGTTTGTCTGGGATTTAGGATGCAAATATTTGCTCCCAGAAGACACAGAAATAAAACATAAGAATCACTTGATTTTTGCATGGAAAATATGAGAGCTGTACTAAGGGACACATCTTTCTTTGCAACACCTTGGAGGGGAAATAGAAATACCTTTAAATTATACCTTCCTAACTTGGACCTCACTGCAATAAAAATAAATTAATAATAATGATGATAATAACTTCCATCTGTGCTCACACAGTGGCAGCCTGTTGAAGCATCGTGGTGGAAGATGCCAATGAAAGAGACACCAAAGGACCTTGCCTCTGAGAGGTAGCGAGAAACGTGGCTGTGGAGAGCCAAAGAAGAGAAGACGTCCCTGAGAATCAGGACAAGGCCACAGTTCCAAAGCTTTCTGTTGAGATGTGAGGAGCTGTGGCAGAGGCATCCAGGTGTGAGAGCAGCCTCCCTGAGTGACGTTCTCCTCAGTAGAGAAGTGCTAGGAGCTAGGTTTGGCCCACATTGTCTTGAGAGTTGATCAGAGGAGACTCAAGGAAGAGGGCCAGCATGCAGCAATGAGGATTTCGATGCAGTGTTTTGTCATCTACGTATCCTTTACCAGGACCTCTTAGAAATAAAGGGCTGGCTGGGCCAAGCCATTGCCAGCCCCTATCTGGGTCTAAATACTGTGTCCACAACAGTCTCATTCTCATCTTGAGCTTGTGACTTACCCCCTTTGTGTCTTGGTCCCTACATTCATAGCCAGAGATAACAACACTGTTTCTCAGACTTTATTCCATATAAATTGCCTAGCCCAGTTACCTGAATCAGCAACTGCTCGATAAAATTACCATGTATAGTTAAAATAACAGCTGCATTTAAAAGTGGGTGAAGACCAGAATGGACTGGGATACACGTAACCTCCCAACTGCTATCAGGCAGAAGATAGCTTCCAGGCACTGAAGGACAATGGCTGTAGGCTCTCTGTGTGGAGGAACTTACACCTCACCAGGCCCCCAGACCCCCTGTCCTCTCCCTCAGTGCTGCCAATCACCCAGGGCTGGGGGTTATTTTTACTCTACTTTTGCAAGCGACTTGCTCTGGTCACAAAGGGCAAACCCAGACCTCCCAGTTCCAAAGCAAAGCTGCCTCTTGACATTGGAGATCATATTCATATCCCTAGATCATTTCCCATTTAGTGCTAGTCAGGGAGGCACAGTGAAATTTACTTGTGTTATCACATTTTATTCTGTCTTGACAAAAATATGAGGTCGGAAGCATTTTTTACAGCTGCGTGGTGTTCGACTCCATTTTGACAATGAGGAAACTAAGCTTCAGCAAATTGAAGCAACTTGCCCAAGTGAAAAAGCTAGTAAGTGGATGAGACATGATTTGAATCCCAGGTATCTCATGCCAGTTCTAATGTGTGTTCTTCCTTTTCAGCATGTATTCATTTATTCACTTAATGTCTCAGTGAATTATTTTAAGGTGACTATTCTTGCGACCATTATGTAGGTCAAAAAATTGCACTTTGCCAGGCACCTCAGAAATTCTCCCTTTCCCATCACAGCCCCCTCCCTTGCTTTGAGTAATCACTTCCTTGGGAGTCCTCGGACATTTCTCACCTGGGTCATCTCTAGGTATTATAGTTTACTCTTGTCTATATTTTAAAATTTGATATGTCTTTTAAGTCTAGTTTAACCTAAAGTTCTTTCCTGTGCAATGTGTATGGAGGAGAACCCAGGCCATTAAACCTGGAGTTTTCCATACATTGGGCCTTGCTGATTGTCTAACCAATGTGTGCCTCAACATGTGCTGGTCCTCTGTATTTCCCGGAATTCCACAGAAGAATCCTCGGACTGGATTAAACTCAGCATGGATTCCTTTGGCAAGAGAACAAATTGTGTTGTTTCATCAGGAAGAACACATTTCTGCTCTTTTTTTAGATGTCAGCAGGCGTGGTGCTCAATGCCTGGTTTCTTTGCTTTACCAGGGACTGCAAAATTATGACATCTGATTCTATTATTTCATTTCCATTTGTTCACTGAAATAATTTTATAAGGAGCTACCTCCCCTCATCTCCCCTTTGGTATCATTCTTATAGGAGAGGCAGTGTGAATGCTCAATTATAGCCTCTTTTATTACCAGTTTCCAAGATAATGAACTGGTTCCTGTCATCCTCCAAAGGTGAAGAATTAACTTTTTAAATGTCATTATGGATTCATGGTTTTAAACATATTTGTTGGAGTTCAATTAACTGAAGTTCTTATCTTTAATGAATCTCACCTTAATTGTGTCATCTTTGGCCGGTGGAGTCCTTTCAGTTTGACTCCTGAGTCCTTTGGTCATGACCCTGATTGTCCTTGACAGCTTCCTTGCTACCTGGTATGGCAAGATGTTCCAGATTCATCTTATATATTGCCCAGACCTGCAATAAATGATTTTTTAAGTCTTCTTTCTTATATTGGGAAAGGGTATTTAAGACTACAATCTGGGTGCTTGAGATCCTATTGCTAATACACGTTCCTAGACACAGTGGACAGAGGTAGAAAAGAAAGTATTTTCCCCTAAATAAAGATAAAATAACTTGTGAGTTCATATTGTGGCCCGAAGCCTACAGGGTTTTAACCTGGCCTCTTCTATACTACATCTGAATCTCCTTTCTTCAACGTTTGTTTTTCAAGGGCTCAGGGGATTGCAGAATTAAAATATTCCATCATTGCTCATTTGTTTCATCCCACTTTACACATAGTAGAGATTTATGATAACAATTCTAATACTCCCCTAACCAGTTATTATTACCAAAAACATTTTAATTTTTTCATTATGTTTATACTCTAAATTGTCAGGTCATATAGCCATCACACACTATGATACTTTCCTTTTAACCCTAATTTAGTTTTATTTCTACAAGTGACTATATATTTAATGTTCACTGCCAATATTTATGTTGATGACCCTCTGGCCATTCCGAAACTTGTTTATACTAGCTTCCTTTGATTTAATGGGAATAATCTTCCCTAACACTTACATTTTGGTAACAGTCGGTCTGTCATCTTTATACTTGAAGATCCATTTGCTGGACATTAAATCCTTAGCTCACATTTTCTTTCCTTAAGCATCTTAAATATGCTACTACCATATTTATTGCTCTAGCATAAAGCAGTGTTGTAAAAAAAGTCTGATAGCAATCTAATTTTATTTTCCTTGTAAATAACATGCTTCTTTTGCCTAGATGTCCAGAGAATTTTTTTTCCTTTACCTCTCACTTTTAAAAGTCTAGTAATCTTACTAGAATATATCGAGTCTTCTGTCATTCTGTGTCATTGTTCTCAGGTAGATAGTGGCTGCTTCAATATGTTGCTTCATATCATTTTCTTTACCTCAAGAAAATTTACTTGCATTAGAGTTTGTATTATTTACTTTGTGCCCTTGCTTTTGTCTTCTTCTTCGGGTTGTAATATTTGTGTATTGGATCTTCTTTACCTGTCTTCAAACTTGTCACATTATTGCAAATATTTATTTTATCTGTCTTCATTTATTTTTTAATAATGTATTTCTTTTCACCTATTATTTTTCATAAGGTATTATTTGTATATATATATACAAATATATATATATATATATATATATATACACCAGATATATATTTTTCTTTTATTTCTAATTATTTCTTGAGTTCAGTTACTTTATTACTGAGTTTCTCTAATTTGGATTTATGTTGTTTCTTTACATCTTATTTTGCCCTCTCAATATCTTGGAATTCCTTTCTTTTTTCCTAGTATGGCTTAGTGGAGTGATTTAATTATCAATAGGAATGTTATTCTGCTCCATAATCTATTTTCCATTATGGTAACTTTTCATACAATTGGATCTTGATAGTTTCTATTGTTATTTTTTATATGAAAATAGTTTTCCTGAACTTTTAGAAGGAAACTTGGTTCAGTTAGAACTTTTCTATTTCACAAAGCCTCTCTCCTGTGTTGTTTTCATCTGGTGTTAAAGTATGGCAGTTTGTTTTCTGATATTTCCTCGCTATAGTTCCTTTACCCTTACATGTTTATCTCACTTTCTTTTTCTTTTATGTTTGCGGTCCCTGACTTGCTCAATTTTGATTCTGACAGTATCTTCTCAATGTGCAGCTCTGCCTTGGGAAGGAAATTTAAGGATCAGTTTCAAAAGTTCACAGGGGATTGACAGCATCAGGCTCTCCAAATCTTCTTTTCTTGGACCCCTTGCCTTTACCTGTTGTTGGAACAGGTTAAGCCTGTTCCAGTTCCAGCTTCTGTCCTT
The DNA here is from genome assembly GCA_004026745.1 of Myrmecophaga tridactyla. Lineage (NCBI taxonomy): Eukaryota > Metazoa > Chordata > Mammalia > Pilosa > Myrmecophagidae > Myrmecophaga > Myrmecophaga tridactyla. Next base: position 16,885 of record PVIY010024065.1, on the reverse strand, counting down.
AGTTTGGGATGCTGTGCTTATCAGTAAATGTCTTTCGATTCTCCTATTCTCACATCTTTCTCCTGCTTTCTCCCTGACACCAAAAGGAGATGTTGGAGATTTATTCCCAACTCCAATTTCATTTCATTTGAGTATTTGAGGGTATATTTTGTTGCCTGGTTTTGTTGTAAAGTTTTTCCTTGTGTTTTTGGTTTGTTTTGTAGTTGCTCTGTCTTTATGTTCAGATTCTGGAAAACAAATTCTGCCATTTTCCCAGAATTGTCTTCTTGGAACGGGTTTGGAGAAATGACCGATTCTAGGTCCCGGGAAGTTGCTATGTAAGATAAACTTGGAACATCTTTTAATACCAAATAGCAAGGAAGCTCTCAAAGACTACTAGAGTCATGACAAAAAGACTCAGGAGTCAAACTGAAGAGGCTCCCACTGGCCAAAGTTGGGACAGTTTAAGAAGTTATTAATGATTTCAGATGAGCAAAAGATATAGAGGATGATACAATAAATAATTCTTGCTTACTATACAGCTTAAGAAATAAAGCATCACAAGTATAATAGAAACACACAGGGTACCCCTCTTCAATTACATTCCACTTCATGCCACACCAACCCTCACTGTTCTCCAGAGGTAACTACTCATTCATGGAATGTATTATTTTGCTATAAAAATGAATGACTAAAATTACAGATATGAACCTGGATAGATTTCAAGTACTGTAGCACTCTTTCTACTATAGCACACATGTTTCTATCTTTATTGAGTATGGAATTAGCTGTTTGCGTATTTCATTCATTTAAAGTGCTCTTCGTCCACGGGGGAAGCTGATGACCTTATCAGAGACCAACGGCTTCCAGCGGGGAGACCCTGCAGTACCAGCTACTTCACTTGGTTAGAATTTTTTCTTGGCCAAATTTGGTGTTTTCCCATTAGAATCACAGACTTTTCTTACACTTCGTGGTTTCTAATTTCTACAGGTTGATACCCTTTCACCAAGAAAACACATAATTACTTTGCACCTAGCTGTAAGAAGCAATACCAACTCAAGAATATAATTGCTGCGTTGTGGGCACAGCCGAACTGATTCTTCTTAGTGATCCTGGGTTATTATGCTGCAGGTCTTCAAAATTATTTAGGCAGAAATAATTATACACAATGTAATACAGATTGCAGTAAATTCAAATGTCTGACCATATATGTGTGTGTGTGTGTGTATCTTGTTTTTACTCTGATTGCCTGAGTCATCTATCCCTTACAAACTTTTGATTCACATAACTGCTTATATTCCAAGGTTTTTTTTTTAAACTTTTTGTATCAAATTTTAATAATATTCAAAATAAGAACATTATAGAAAATTAGTCCTTTCTTGTCCATGTATCTGCTATGAGAGTATGTTTAGTCACATTCCTACCTTGCACACCTACTCCCACTCAAAGCTGAGCTTGAAGACACACACGAGTCTTTCAAAACCAATTACCAAATCATCTCTAACTTGTGCGAGAGCAAACTCAATAGTAAACATTTGCTAAGGGTTGAATTGTGTTTCCCCAAAGGATAAATTCAAATCCTAACCATGGGCCTATAAGAAGGGGAGAGGAAGCAGAAACAGATACATTTTGGGGAAAATGCCGTGTGACGAGAGAGATAGAGATTGGTGGTATACTGCCCAAAGCCAGGGAACATAAAGGATTGCCAGGAAAACATCAGAAGGTAGAAGAGGCAAGGAAAAATTCTCCCCTACAAGTTTCAGAGGAAGCATGACTTTGCGGACACCTTGACTTTAGACGCTGAGCTTCTAGAACATTGGGACAATAAATTCCTGTTATTTTAAGCCACTCTGTTTTGATACTTTTTTATGCCTACCTTAGAAAATTAAGAAACCTTTAAGAATTTGCAGGACAGTGTGGTGTAATAATAAAAACTCTGGGTATTGTTATTTTTTGCAGGGGGTTACTGGGTTTTGACTGCTCGGTGACTTGCACGCAGGTCCACCACTTGCAGCTGAGCTACCTCAAGCAATACTTTTACATTCTAAGTGTCACTTCAATTCTCTGTAGAATGGAGGTGGTAAGATCAGCCCTCTCTAATTTAGAGTATATGGAAATTTGTAACTCATGATTATTATTATTGTTAGTAGCATTAGCATTTTTTATGTGCCTTTGAATAGGGTTTTATTGAACTCATTGGTTCTCAACCCTGACCGCTAGACTCTTCCAGGAAATCTTTAGAAAAATAACAATGCTTAAGCCTCACCACAGAGATTCTGATTTAAGTGGTCTGGAAAGAAGACAAAGCATCATGTTTTTTAGAAGTTCCCCAAGTCATTCTAACCTACATCTAGGTTTGAGAATTTTTAACTGCTTGGCTCAGATCTGAGTTGACCTTACGGTAAATTAATCCTCTTTTCAATGTGTTGACCCTCTGCTGGCTTTGAGTAAGTTTAAATTTGTGGTTCTTAAACATGGGTCCATTTCAGAATCATTCAGAAAAGTATTTAAAAGTAGAGAGTTCTGAGCAAAACCCAAGCTCTGCTGAATCAGAACCTCTAGGAATGAAGACCAGAAATCTGTATCTTTTTAATTAGCTCCATTCTAAGCTCCACAGCTCTAGATGATTATCTGAATGCCAACAGAGCTTGTTTAGCTACTCATAGAGGGGTTTTCTATTAAACACAAAAATAAATATGCTTCATAATGTCACTTTTGAAAATCCATGTAAGATAGGCAAAACTGAATAGGCTATTTGAGTTATGTTAAATAATAATTTGATATCTCAGTTTCTCCCAACATTCTTTTATTCCACAAAGCTTTACCAAGCACCCAAGCACCTATTCTGGGCAGACACCTTGCAAGTCCTTGCTGGGAAAAAGCAGTGAACCGGACATAGTCATTTCCTTGGAGCAGCCTGCTGGAGAAATAGTCATCCAAGAACATTGGGGTTATTCTCACAGGTTACTTTGGTATTCTCAAGAGAAAATTAACAGATGGAATAATTTTAAAAGTTGTAAAAATGCACATTGATGTTTAATCCATCTCTAATTCTGAGCACTGTTCCAAGCCATAGTGAATTTAAAGCACCTACCTTACTGGATTCCAAAGCAGCTCACCTCCTCCCACCCAGCTGGAAAGGTGAAAGTCCATGACCACCCTGTGGGTGCTATCTACCTCTGGCTTCCTGAGAATTATGGAAGGAATCTTCCCATCAATTCTCCTTCCACTTCCAGCTGCACAAAGGTTTGGCTTGGGTCAATTCTTCTGTGTCACCACAGAAGAATCCTTGGCTTCCAAGGAGCCAAGATTATAAGGGACGGTGAGAGTACAATTTTACCTTAGAGGAAATGTTTTTGCAAATGGGAAACTGTGACAAGGCTTTAAACATCAAATCTGACCTTTCCTTGTGATATATTGTTTGAAAATCTTGTGATATTTGCAAAAGGGTTACAAGATTACAACAGGGTCAGCACTGCCATGAGGTACAAAGTCCTCTTTAAGGACACCCTTATGTGACTGGGTATTAAAACTGTCCCTAAATGCCCTTCAATTAATTTCAAATATCTAAGGCTGAGTTCTCCCAAAAGATTGTCATTCACTCACTCATTCATTCATTCAACGAATGGTGTCCTGTGTGCCAAATCATCACTCTAGGCCTTGGCAGAGGGCTATGTTCATTAAGTATTCAGATTTCCAAGTCCCTACAGAGGAAGAGGTATTGTGCCATGAGCTGGAGGTTAAGACATGACCTCATTTTGAAAGAGCGTGAGGCGCATGAGTGTGCTTGAGCTTTGGAGACAGACAGAAAAAGGTTCAAATCTTGGTCTGCCCTCTTATTCTGTAGTCTTGAGAAAGTAATTGAACGCTTCAGAGACCAGCGTCCTCACTTAAAAACTGGATATGATAAAAGTGTAACACACTTAGCACAAGTGTTTAGCTCAAGGTAATTCTTCTATGAACATATATATATATGTAAAATGTAAAAAAAATTGTGAAATATATAAATTGTAAAAAATAAAAAATCTATAAATGTTAATATAAATTGTAAAATGTGTTAGTCCATGGATAAAGGACAAATTAAACATCAGTACAAGGAAATAATTACACAAATCTAAAACATGGGACATTCTCGAGGACAATGGGACTTATCTTCTGAAAGATCCAATGTCATCATAAACAAGTGAAAGGACAGTTCTAATTTAGAGACAGAACAACTGAATGAAGTTGATGAAATTTGATAGGGCACTGGTTAGAAAACAAGCAAGCTATAAAAGACATTTGGGGATTATAGATTAAATATGAACATGAACTGGACATTAGACAAGGTAAGAAAATTATTGTTCATATTCTTAGCTGAGATAATGATTCACACTTTCAAGAGATACATGTTGATTAACTTAATGATGACCATCAGGATGTCTGCAACTTACCTTACTTTTCAATGACCCAACAATGAAACGACACCTACCTGGACAGGTGAGACAATTACTGACCATTGTTGATTTAGAGAATGGGTATTCAGTTGCAAAAGGTACTATTCTTTCAACTTTTCTGTATCTTGGTCATACTTAAATTTTTTTTTGTGGGGTTGATTATATATATTAACAGAGCATTGGAATTACTTCTAACCGAATACTTCATTGCTCTCTCCCAAATTTTGGAGGACAATCAGTGCTGTAGGAAGTTATGCAATATTTATTCAGAAATGTTAAGAACTGCCTTCCCACCCCGAGCAGGCTCCTCAACTTCAGAAGCAGGAGATAGAAGGGCAAACCAATAAGGGCCAGATGGCCCCGACATCCCAGGACAGTGGGAAAGTAACCTGGACATCTAAATCTAGGTCTGCCCTTCTTGTGGCCTCTCGTTCAGATTCCTAAAGACACCCGCCTCCCCATGTGCCCTGCCTGGCTAGCTTTTTCAGAACCTTGTGAGGACAGACGTCTTTTATCAGTGATTCCAGGCACAACTGCTCTGACAATTGCTCATTGTGTGCCCTTGAGCAAGTAACAGCTTCTCTGAGCCTCAGTTTCCCCCTCTGTAGAACAGACATACAGTAGCGCCTGCTATAGGTTCCACACCAGAAAGACTATGAGCGTGTAAGATGGTGCTTGCAGAGCGTGTGGCTAAGTGACTGACCCACCGTAAATCCCCTATAAATCTGACAATCAGCGTCCTCGTCCTGGGGAGGCAGAGACAAGACAATGGACTGACACTTTCAGGAAGGACTAAGAGGAACCAAAGAGCTGGTAATTACAAAACAACCCCCCAGAAGCTCAAAAGACCACAAGTCCTCAGCACAAGCATTCCTTCTGGTGGAAGAACCTCCCAGAACCAGTCTAGAGCTGGATGCCCCCAAAACAACCTGGGGCTCTTTGAAAACAATTGGCAATAATGTTCTCTATAACTTAAATCAAGTGCCCCTACTTTCCACTGCATAATTAGTTAAGGTAACCAAGTCACTTCCTGCTTTAAACATGGTGGATATGGAGCTTTACACTTAGGCAATTTGGGATCCTCTTCGTTCTGATCTTTGGTTGGAGTCCAGCTAGCAGGGAGGGGACCCTGCGCCATCTGGCATCAGGCATGGGACCCAGAGCCCGTGCTGCCCTGCTGGCCTGCTAAGAGATGTAATTCATCCACCTGGTCCCCCTTCTTGTGCAGCAACAGTTGTCTCTGATGGCTGATCCCCCTTTTCTCCTTAAATTCTAGCCCCCTGATTCCTTTCTAGGCTCCTCCACTCCCATCCGGGGGAATGAGAACCCACACACTCTCCTGCTCCTCCATGAGGTTCACAGGACTCCAGAGCCTGGGGCAGATGTGAACCTGAAGACCTCAGAGCTGCTCACATCTGATTGTTCCCCACCGGCATCAGAGGAGCTCAAGGGCAGCCTCACAGTCCCCAGAGGCTCTGGGGTTTGCATGCCACCCACCTCCACCACACCAGTCTGTTGGAGTTTTGATCTGAGGAGTGGGTCAGGGCTGCAGGCATCTCAGGGACCCTCAGTTCCTAAAATCATGCTTTTCTTGGTCATTCTCCTGCAACCATCTGGACAAAACTTTATTCCCTTTTAAACAGAAACAAGCAAATTCTCATTCCAATCTATTATATGCGGATTAACTTTACGCCCTTATTCTTCAGATGTTGGCTTTTGATTTTCCAAATGAAGATTTTTGGAATTCAAATCAGCTTTTCTCGAGAGAGAGCCTGGCTCTTGGAATTGAATCCGTAGCTTTTAAGACTGTTGTCTGCTCTAGCCTCCTCTTATCCTCTTTTTTGCTACTCTCAGGGGATTCATAGACAAAGCCCTTGCCGTTGCTTGAATAATGGAGGGGAGGGAAGAAGTAAAAGGAATTCAAAGGAAAAATAGACAGTAGCTGTGTTTGGCTAAAAAAAATTGCCCTCTGATAATGTCCATGTCCTGATCTCCAGAACCCATGAGTACGTTACCATACACGACAAGTGAGACACGAAAGATATGATTAAATTAAAGATCTAGAGATGGGGAGATAATCCTGGATTATCCTGTGGGCCCGGTATCAATACCAGGGACCTTGAAATGTGAAGAGGGAGGCAGGAGGGTCAGTGCCAGAGTGATGTGACGTGAGAAACACTCACCCTGCTACAGCTGGCGTTGAAGATGGAACCAAGGGATTCAGACAGACTCTGGAAACCAGAATATCTTGGAAATGGATCCCCCCTAGGATCTCCCAGAAGGAACGCAACCCTGCCAACACCTTAATTTTAGTCCCTTAAGACTCATTTTGGACATCTCTCCTCTGCAACAGAAAGGTAATACTTTTGTGATCTTTTAGGTAACTAAATTCATGGTAATTTGCTGCAGTAGCAATAGGAAACAAATACAGTAATATATTAAAATATCACCCGGTGGCGCATCCCATGGGTGGGATGGGTGAAGGATGTCTGTGCGTGTAGTGGATCATAAGCCCTGACAGGACTATTTTGCTTATTCTTGTGGTCTGCTTCTGGTTGGTACTTGGAAGATATTTGCTGAGTGAATGACTGAATTGTTTTCTTTCTCAAAGGCAACTTCTGCTCTGAAGATGACCACCTGCCAATCGCAAGGGCCTATTGTTACTGTTTCCCTCTGTGACTGGCCTCTGGTCTCACCAGATGTGTACAGCTTACTTCCTGTTCGGTTATCTCTTTTCCAAGATCAAAACATTCCCATCTCGTTTCTCCCTTGCATGTACAGTTTCTGCTACAAGGTCATGCTTTATCCCAGCCAAACAGAAGGACTGTGTTGATGGACAAGACAATGAAAATGCCCTCCCAGAAGGTAACCTTTGCTGTTATCTATGGGGACTCAGGTGAGAATCTCACCGTCTTATTGTTGGAGATTGAATCACGTACCCTATGAAAGACTGGTTCCTCACCTTAATCTATGTTTCACTGGGCATGAACCCATTTGTAAATAAGACCTTTTGAAGAAGTTATTATTAATTAAGGTGTGGCCAAATTGAATCAGGGTGGGAATTAATCCATTTGACTAGAGATCTCATAAAAGAAGAGATTCAGGAACAGTCAGAGAAAGTCACAGGAAGAAGCCAGAAGTCAGGAGACTCCAGAAGAGCTGACGTAAGGAGAGAGAACTCGCCATGTGATGAGAGGCAGAGAGGCAAGTAAGCCAAGGAGCCCCCAGGATTGCAGCAGTCTAGCACCAGAACACTACTTATCAATGCCTTGATTTTGTACTTACAGTTCCCCAAACCATGAGCCAGTAAATCCCTGTTGTTAATCCAACCAGTGCTATTTGTCACAGCAGCCCTGACAAACCTTCTTTTAAATGGCTTGGTCCCAGGTGAGAGGTGACTCTCAAACCGCTAAAGGACACCCTAGCTTTCACCAATGTGTCATCACTGTTTTGCCGAGAGGAATCACAAGGACCCTTCAATAGTCAGGCAATTTGTTCCCAAGGGCTTTAACCCTTCTCTGTCACTTCTAGCTTAGCTCAGAAGAGCTTGGAAAGACTGGCCTTTGAATTAGTAGACATCGACCCATGGAGCATTTCCTTCTCCTCCCTAGCATTGTCTACACCAGGAATGGAAAATTGGTTGTTCTTGTATGTGACAACTCTAATGGATCATTAGCTTCCTGGAAGACCATGTTGGAAAGATTCTGGGGGTACATCTCAGTTCAGTGAGAAAGAGTGTTGTGATCAAATAGTGATGTCTGTCACAGAAACACAAACTGTGGGAAATGGCTTCTTGAAATTCCCATTTCTATAGCACTAGGGTGGCATTTTGTGTGGTTTTGAGTCCCTCCCCCATTTTCTTTGTGTATGCCCTCTCACCAGCTATATCATAAGCCTTTTGAGGACAGAAACATGCATATAGACTTTTAGGTGTCCCCAGCAGCTGGCATGAGCTTACCATATCATAAAGCTTCTATAGATGTATGTTGTTTGGTTGCTCCCAGAGTATTAAAATACTGACTTATGTAGAACAGAGTATTTCTTATTATTAAACACCCTGGAGGTCAACCTTGTCTTGTTTCTATCCTTTCTTCACTGCAAAGAGCCCCAGGCACATAAACGAAGCTGCCTTGATCACTGCCGTTCATATCTGTCTGCTGATTTTTCCCAGTTCCCCATTTTAACTCCGTTTATTCTGCCCTCCACAAGCTGTGCCATCTTTAGGAGCCACTCCTATTAGCGTTGAGACCTATACAAATAGCAGCAATCTAATTCTACCATTACAGTAGCTATGTACGGGTTAATTTTCTAGGAAACATCTATAAATTGGGTAGACATTGGTAATTAACAATTTGGAGAAACAACCTCTGAAAATTTATGAACAAACTAATAGTGTTTTTTATTACATATTTCCAAGTAAGGATTTGGAATAGGATGTTGATAAATTGGCAGAAATCGTGATCCCAAATTTTTAACCATGTTTTCGTTAAGAATGAATCAACCAACAATACGAAGCCTCACCTCTTAATGATCCTCACATATTTAACCACCATTCACAGATGACTCAACTAAGTGAATAAATGATGCTTAATTCTCCAAAAAGTCTATCTTTGGCATGACTGCTAACCTGCTGTCCCATCTCACAGAGTTCTTTCTGGTTCACTGAGAATACAACAGATTATTTAAACCCTACTTTCACCCCAATACAAGTTGAAAAGTGAGGGAGGCAGACCTGCAATCAAGATGTATCATCTCTTGAAATGAGTTGTATGCATGCTTAGAGCTCTTTGTATGGTTTTGGGTGTGAGGAAGTAACAGTTAATACTAAAACAGGTTAATCAGATTTAGTGGATTGCCATCGAAGTTTTATCAAATGTCAGGGTTTTCTCAATATGCTGCAACTGGCAAGAAGACAGTATCATCCAGAGGAAAATTTATAGAATACGTCTGCTCTGATCCCAGGATACAAAGGGAGTTGTTTCCCAGGCAACAGAAATGTCTTTGTACTCATTGGGTTCAGGGTGCTTTCTCAGCCTCTCTCCTCGCTGGTCTTGTGCATTTTACTGGGAGCAGGATTCAACCTCTTTGTTGGGAAGAAGGCAGAGCTATGCTGGCTGAGGGTCTGGAATACCAGCCTTCCATGACCAACCTTTCTTGCAAATGGAGGGGAGGATGGCGGCTGGTCAGAGGGGCAGATTGGAACTAGCCCAGGAATAGCATTACCCTCTTGCTCGACTGCAGATAAGTGGATTTTGGAAACAGATGGTGCCGTCTGCAACCCAAATTAGAGGAGACAGATACAATGGATAGGTAAATTGTATTCACCTTCGTTGCCACAGATGGACATGTTCTCCACTTATTACCCAGTCACAAAACATGGTTCCAATTACTGATATTTAAAACTCCAACAGGGAATGGCTGTATAGGTAGAAAAACAGGAGGAAGCAATAGTAAATGAGAGCTTAAGAATTTAGGAGCAAAGAAGAACTTATAAAATTAATGCTACTCATTAATAATTTCATCACACATTTTAAAAAAGACAACCAGAGAGAGGAATTTCATGATGACAGATTCTCTTTGGCCAAATGAATATAGGCGATGAAAAGGTCCCAGGTAATTCTGGAGTCCTGGTGTGGAAGGAGCCTTCGTCCTTAATCGCCATATTGGGAGACACACCCGTGGACCAGGAACACCCTAGGAACAAATGCATGAGCAGGAAATAAACATCTGTTGTGTTTGATCCATGGTACATATTTGGGACTGTTTGTTATTGCAGCCCAGCCTGTGCTGACTAATACACATATCATTTTGTAAATGTGAATGCTGTCCAAATACATTCATTCAGCAAGTATTTGTTGGGTTGTTATTCTGATAGGCTCTGGATACAGTTGGGTGTAAAAGGGAGATATGATTTATTCTGTCATGTATATTAGAATTATGTGGGTCAATCAGACAAAATTCATATTTGAAGAATGGAGAGAAAGCAGAGACCATGTAGGATGCTACAGATACATGCTGCTGAGTGAGGAATTTATCCTAGGTAAAGTCGGGGAAAGGACTAGATCTGGTTCGGTAGTTTAAAAGAAGACTTTGGCAGTTGTGGGGAGAATGGGTTGAGAGCAGCAATAGAGGAATAGGTATTCCAGTTGAATGTGTTACAGTGATCCAGATAACAGGGAAAGGGGCTTGGACGCTGGTAGTGCTAGCAGAGATAAATGTGAGCTGTGTCTTAGAGTTAAATGATCAGGATTTGTTAATGACTTGGGTTGTGGGGAGTCAGCTCTCAGGTTTTCAGCACAAACAACTGGGTAGATTATTTACAATGAGACAGAGAGAAACATAGTGTGAAGAAACAATTAAATTGTCCTAAAGGTATTCTTGTGGAGATACAAAGTAGATAGTTTGAGAGGTGAGTCTGGAAACCCAAGGGGAAGCCTGGCCTTTAGAGGCCCTCTTTGGAAGCCACTAGTATATGGATCTTGTGTCCAGCCATGGGGATTTGCAACCATCTAAGGAGATAGAGATGGAGTGAGGAAGAAGTACCTGGCCCTGAGCAGCACTTGTATTTTGTTGGGCATTTAGGAATGAGGACCAGGAAAGGAGGCTGAGAAACAAGAAGAGAAGAATTGGGACAAAGTGGTATCTTGGAAATTAGGAAACCTCTGGTTTCCAGTAGAGAGCAGGATTCTTTCTGGTCCCGAAAGAATGGGCACAGTAACACCTGGAGAAAGAGATGGCTGGAAGAAGATGAGGGCATGGTAGAGAGGGCCCTAGCAATGAGGCTGGAAAGGTGGGTGTGTCCAGGGATGCAAGAAGTCGTTGTCACAGAAAAGAGTTTTTTATATGATTCCTTGGCAATGGGGAGCCAGCAAAGTCTTAAAACAGTGACAAGACAAGATGAGAAGTATGCTTTTGAAAGGTCACCTTGGCAGGTGTGGTGCAGGTAGATCAAGGCAGGCATACTGCATCAGCAGAGGCAGCATTTAGGAGGACATTCTCCCAATGCAGATGGAAGGTGATGGCCTTCCCATTTGGATCAGTGTAAAGAAGATAAGGAGGCAAAGACAAGTACAATGTTTCAGTAGAACTTGGTGTCAGGTGGAGCTTGAAGGTTAAGCATGAAGGAGACAAGAAGGACAGAGGTTTTAAGTGGTTTACTATTGAAGCCAAACCCCACATAGCTCAATCTCAGTAGGTCAAATATCAGCCACCAAAAAGTTATTTCAAACTTTTGAAATAAGCTGAAGTTCTTTATTTGTATTTCTCAGAAGCAAGAATATATACTTAGTGCATGGCAACATTTCTTTAATGCTTCCCTCCTTTCTTCTTTCCTCACCTGACCCAGGTCCCCTGACATCTCTCTGGTTATATGTCTCTCCCTCTCCTTCTCTGTGTACTTGTCCACCTCTTTCCAACTCTGCAATAATAGACACAGAAACCTTAAAGACCTGGCTGGCAAATGCAGAAGGTTCCTCAGGGAAAGGAAAGACACTGAACTCATAAAGCCAGAATCCTCTACAAGTAAGAACAGCTTTCCTACCAAACAAGCAATACAGCTTCCAGCTCTACTGGTCCCTCTGGGTAGAACCCAGCACCTTCCTTCTGCAGAATATGAGGAAGCTTGAAGAGATGACGAGGCACCTAGTTTCCTAATCTGGCTGAGGGTTCTACTGAGATGACCTGCTGATTATTATATTTTCTCATTGTTTTCCTGTGTCAGATGAAGTGGTTGTAAGAGAACTGGCATCAATGGTAGAAAGCCTCTTTGAGGTGCCTTTCTTTTCGTCCTTTGGCCATAATTGGGAAACCCACTTCCTGTTTCACGTAGTCATTGTTTTCTTGACAGGAAGTTAGCTTCAAGGCGGCAGAGCAGAGGTCAGGGAATTCATGGTCAGCCAAGCTTGGCCTGGAGAGTGGAGGGACTGGGGGCAGAGCTGCCAGGTCGACGGCACTTATGTAAACCAAATTACACCTAAACTTTATGAAGATCCTTTGAAAATGTGGCTCTCACTGTGAGCTGTGAAGTGTTGCTAAAAGAAGAAAATAATACAGTAGTTATCTGAGAACCACAAATCAGCACTCCAAAGTAAAAATAAGACTTTGGAACTTCAAATAGCTCCATAGAACCAGCTTTGCCAAATTGGAATAAAGATTTAATCTTTGCTGGACCCCAAATGATTTGCCTTTCGCATTAGCAGAGAATTTCCCAACAGCCAGGCATGGATGCTTGTGATAATGGAGTATGAAGCGGGGAGGGGATTGTGAAGAAATGGTTTTCCACTTTTATTGTGGAAACAAGGAGTTAGAGCACATGTCCTTCCTTCGTTTGATGGCCAGTGTATTTCAATAAACTGCAATTTTGTTGATTGAGTTAACTTTGCAAAGCATATCACATTTTAAAAGAATTATTAGATCATCAACACATGCCACATTTCAGAGATTTAATGAGATCTGAGTGCAACAGGATGGGAACGTGATTTTTAATATAGCGATAAACCTACGCATTCAGGAGAGTACCATGCATGCCCTTCAAAACAATCACATTTTGAGTCTTCTTATATTTTCCAGTGATTCTGTGATTGCTCAAACAATTGTTTGATATGTTTTTCAGAGTCACATTATTTGGAACTTCAGAAAATCATTCTTGCTGCTTCACAGCCAGGCCTCTCTCTTTACCCTAATAGTTTTGCCTGGTTTGATACCCTATGGGATCCATCAGCCCTGGTTCTGAATGACTTTCTCTTCTTTTTGAAAGTCACCACCACCCAGAGCTCTAGAGGGTTGAGAGAGGCCAGGACACTCAAAGGAATAGTCTTCCTTATTTTCATGAACTTGGAATTAAAGGTTAGTATTTTTCAGACAACCTATTTTTGCATGAAAAAACGTATCTACAGACTTCAGCTCACCACAAAGGATTGTTCATGACTGACTGAATGAATGAATGAAAGCATGAATTCAACAACCATTTGCTTGGTGTTTATTGGGTGCGAGCTCAGACCAAGCTTGTCAGAGTCGACTTCAACCCAGGAACAGTTTCTCCATCAGGCACAGCAGGCACCGTGCTGAGGGGCCACGACATGTTTCTATTTCTTTCTAGATCAGAGGGCTACAAACCAACCTGGATTAGAGTTGTCAGAGTTGTCTACATAGCAGTGTAGACCAAAATACCAGTATTTATATTTTCTTAGGGAGGAAGGGACATAACGTGGCCCTGCTTTAACTACACCAGAGAGAAAGAGAAGCCCCCTTCCTACCCCCAACACGTTGTCTTCCTTACTCTCGATGCCCCCTGGCCTACAGGCAGAGCTCCCAGGTTTGGTGCGAACTGGGCGGAGAAGGGAGGCGCTCCCTGGCCGGAGGGTGTGAGTATCTTCTCGGATGAGCGTCTGTTCCTGAGCTGAAAAGGCCAGAAGCCCCGAGCCCGACACAGACGCAGGCCCGGGATGATCTGCAGCCCAGGATGGCAAGGACTCCGCCCCGCCGACCTTTCTGGTCCCGGCCGCAGATTGTCCTGCATCAGGACAAACCCTCTACCACCTGGCCCCCGAGTCTGCCTCGCTCCTGCCGAGCCATCTCTGGGCCATTCCCTGCCCAGCTTTCCTGGGGGGTCTGTGAACCCACTGAGTGAGGCCTCCTGACTCTGCTCAGTCAATCCGACCCCCTCTGGCGGGAGTTCTCCTCCAGGGCAGAGCTGCTGGGGGGCCCCCACTGTGCCGCCCCTACCACATCCCCAGCTCGGCCTGGCCCCTGTCCTGCGGTGGTCGTTTGACTCCTCCTCTAACCCTGTCACTTTCCATGAGCTTTTCCTGATCTGGTCAGAATTAGCCAGAGCCCATTTCGGTCGCTTACCACCAAAGTAACCCTAACTTGGTCATTGGCGAAGCAGGGGTGACGATACCTGCTATACGGGACAGCGGTGACGGAACCAAGCTTGCTACGTGCCCAGCACAGGGCCTGACACCCAGTAGGTTTTCAGGAAAAGGCGCTGCTGCCGCTGGGGTGAGTTAAGGATTAAGTTCCTCACGTTTTTGCAGCTTTGCTTTTTTGGAGTCTTACCGGGAATCCATTCTCACGGCTGCCCTGAGAAATTACATGTTTATCATATGCTCAGCTGAGAGTCCAAAGGAGTTCTTTATTCTAAAGTGAAATGAGCCTTCGTCCTTGACAGGTGTCTTTTTCTTCAGGCTGACATCTTTCTCAAGCAGCAACTTCCTTCAGAATCCCTCCGGGAGTCCTGGGAAACCGTAATCCGCGTTGGCAGACACAAACAGTCCCCAGGTTCTCCAATTGCTGCCAGAGAGAGGAGGCCCATTCTAGGTGTCCCAGGTCACATTCCAAACGTTGCAGGGCTGCCTGTTTTCCTCCCCCTCCCAGAGTACGGGATGAAATAAAGGACTGGGACCTTGGCCACGTGGTCTGCGCGGATTCTTTAGGCTAAATTGGACACATCCTCAATTGGCTTTCATATAAAACAGGCCAAACAATTCCCAAAGGAACACACATTGAGACGGCTTCACAAATCTTTCAAAACCTGATTATTTGTGGTATTTCAACATGGGCTGACGTTGGACGCTGGGAGGCCCTCCCAGGTCCCAGCTGACTAATGGGGGCAGGTGCTGGGTGGGCTCGGGGCCAGAGGTGGCCTGGGGAAGGGGGAAGGGCGGGCTCAGGTGACCCCACTGGGCGGAAAGGGGCTCTTCCTCCACGACCTGCCTCCACTCGGTAGCTAGAAGCCGCCCTTCTTCCAGCCTGCTGTTCCAGACTCACCCAGAAATCTGTATTTAAAGGAAGAAAAAATACACACCCGCTAGAAGAATTTTAAAACTGACAAATCTCCTAAGACTCCTAGGCTGGCAGGAAAGGGCGGTAAGGCTTCCTGAGGCCAAGGAGGCTGGGTGGACGCGGCGGGGTGGTGACGCGGGGCTTTGTGCAGGCAGAGGGGAGTGAGGGGCCCTTATGTGTCACCTCCACCAGGCTGAGCCTTACTTCTGCAGCTGATGCAGTTGATGGCTTGTTTCCCCAGCCAGCAGCACCCCAACGGCATGGATCCCTCCATGGAAGGAAGGAAGTGTCTGTAAAGAAAAGCCGGCCTTGGCTCCTATGGAGAGGCAGTTGGTTCTGGGAGGGGGACCCTCCCTCCCCAAGGCCCTCCTCCCCAACCCCCACCATCTGCTCCTGCTCCTTATGCCTTGAAGGCTGCAAATGGCGTGACCCTGCGGTTCCGGAGGAAAGAGAGCCTTGAGTCCCACCCAGAGGCTTAAAACAATGGAGGCAGGCAGAGCCTCACAGGACCCCTCTGGGAAATGACGAAAATCACCAGATGGCTTGGCTCCCTTGGGACAATGGTCCAGCCAGGGCGGAGGTAAGAGGTGAGGGGGCCTGTGGGACAGAACATGGAGCTGGCAGAAGACTTTCAAGTCCACAGGCAGGAATTCTGAGCCAAATCTTTTCTGTCCATTAGGAACATTCTCAAGAACAATCTTCTAATCTTTTAGGCCAGTTTGATCAACACTAAAATCTAGAAATCTCCACTGTCAATAACAAAGAGCCTTGATGTTATTTTTTTCTAAACCAAATGTCACAGTAACAGAAGAAAGCTTTGAAGGACTTTGCAAATTTCACCTAATCCAGTGCACTCTGAGGTGGCCATTGTCTTCTTTCACACACAGGGAACTCCAAAAGGCCACCGGTTAGAAGACCTTACCTCCCGTACAACTGGTATATATTTTGAGAATGTTAAAAAGGGGACAACAAAACTATAACTTAAATAATTTTTCGATCATGGTTCTCTTCTGCCATTCCACTGGGGGGGGGGATTATGAATGCCACCTTAAGAAGGAAGAGAGGATTGTTCAGGGGAATTCCTTGCAAGGCAGAAAGTGAAGCTGAAAGGAAGCCTTTCTGTTCCCAGAGGGACCTTCCTGCCCTCCCCTCGCCCTGCCCTCAGTTAAGGCTGTGATGGTAAAGTCAGTAGAGAATTCTCAAATAGTGGGAATACAAAAGCGGAGAGGTTTAATCTCCACAAGGGCTTTACAGTTTAGTCTCAGGGCAGAATGGGTGACCACAGCAGAACAGAAGCATGGTTTAGTTTTCTAAGCCAGAAAGAGGGCTGAGGAGACTTCCCCAGGCCTCCGTCGGCCTTCAGGGGACAGCGTGCGACCAAGCAGCTCCTGGGTGCTCCCCCAAAGACGGAAGGCATCTGAGAGTAGAAAGCCAATGACCTAGCGTGGGGGTGTTGGCCAGGAAAGAGGATACACATGCAAGGGGCAGGTGGAGGTGCTGGGATGTGCAGGTGGATTTGGGGCAGGTGGAGGTGTCAGGGTGTGGCAGGTGGAGTTATAGGGGCAGGTGGAGGTGTCAGGATGTGGCAGGTGGAGTTGCGGGGGCAGGTGGAGGTGTCGGGATGTGGCAGGTGGATTTGGGGCAGGTGGAGGTGTCGGGATGTGGCAGAGCAGTTGTGGGGGGCAGGT
>PVIY010024064.1:0-38535 GCA_004026745.1 Myrmecophaga tridactyla | reverse complement strand
TGAGGAATTCCCATTTATTTTTTTCTGTCTTCAATGCTCTTGCTTTGGGTGTAAGGCCTAGAAAACTGCCTCCTTATATAAGATTTATAAGATATTTCCCTACATTTCTTTCTAACAGATTTATGATCTTAGATCTAATGTTTAGTTCTTTGATCCATTTTGAGTTAATTTTTGTGTAGTGTGTGAGATATGGGTCCCCCTTTCATTCTTTTGCACATGAATATCCAGTTCTCTAGGCACCATTTATTGAAGAGACTTCTGTCCCAGGTAAGTTGGCTTGACTGCCTTGTCAAAGATCAATCATCCACAGATGAGAGAGTCTATATCTGAACACTCTATTCAATTCCATTGGTCAGTATATCTATCTTTATGTCAGTACCGTGCTGTTTTGACCACTGTAGCTTCATAATATGTCTTAAAGTCAGGTAGTGTGAGACCTCTGACTTCATTTTTTTTCTCAGGATACTTTTTGCTATTTCTGAAAAGTAAGTTGTTGGGATTTTAATTGGTATTGCATTGCATCTGTAAGTCAACTTAGGTAGAACTGACATCTTAACTATATTTAGTCTTCCAGTTTATGAACACTGTATGCCCTTTCATCTATTTAGGTCTTCTGTGATTTCTTTTAACAATTTCTTGTAGTTTTCTTTGTATAGGTCTTTTGTGTCTTTAGTTAAATTTTTTCCTAAATTTTTTTTTGGTTGCAATTGTAAATGGAATTCTTTTCTTGATTTCCCCCTCAGACTGTTCATTACTAGTGTATGGAAACATTACAGATATTTGAGTGCTGATCTTGTAACCTGCCACTTTGCTGTACTCATTGATTAGCTCTAATAGTTTTGCTGTGGATTTTTCAGGGTTTTCAACATGTAGTATCATATCATCTGCAAACACTGAGAGTTTTACTTCTTCTTTTCCAATTTTGATGTCTTGTAGTTCTTTTTCTTGTCTAGTTGCTCTGGCTAGAACTTCCAACCCAATGCTGAATAACAGTGGTGATAGTGGACATCCTTGTCTTGTTCCTGATCTTAAGGGGAAAGATTTCAGTTTTTCCATTGAGGATGATGTTAGCTGTGGGTTTTTCATATATTCCCTTTATCATTTTGAGGAAGTTCCATTCTATTCCTATCCTTTGAAGTGTTTTCAACAGGAAAGGATGTTGAATTTTGTCAAATGCCTTTTCTGCATCAATTGAGATGATCATGTGGTTTTTCTACTTAGATTTGTTGATATGGTGTTTCACATTAATTGATATTCTTATGTTGAAGCCTCCTTGCATACCTGGGATGAATCCTACTTGGTCATGATCTATAATTCTTTTAATGTGTTGCTGGATTCAATTTGCTAGAATTTTGTTGAGGATTTTTCCATCTGTGTTCATTAGAGGGATTGGTCTGTAGTTTTCTTTTTTCCTAATATCTTTTGTCTGGTTTTGGTAGGAGGGTGATGCTGGCTTTTTGGAATGAGTTAGGTAGCTTTCCCTCCTTCAATTTATTTGAATAGTTTGAGCAGGATTGGTTCTAAGTGTTTCTGGAATGTTTGGTAGAATTCACATGTGAAGCCCTCTGGTTCTGGACTTTTCTTTTTGGGGAACTTCTTAATGACTGATTTGATTTCTTTACTTGTGATTGGTTTGTTGAGGTCATCTATTTCTTCTTGAGTCACAGTTGGTTGTTGATGACTTTCTAGAAAGTTGTCCATTTCATCTACATTGTCATATTTATTAACATAAAGTTGTTCATAGTATTCTGTCATTACTTCCCTTATTTTGTTGAGTCAGTGGTTATGTCTCCTGTTCCATTTCTGATCTTATTTATTTGCATCCTCACTCTTCTTTTTGTCAATCTTGCTAAGGGTCCATCAATCTTGATTTTCTCATAGAAATACCTCCTGGTTTTCTTGATTTTCTCAATTGTTTTCATGTTCTCAATTTCATTTATTTCTGCTCTAATCTTCATTATTTCTTTCCTTTTGCTTGCTTTGTGGTTAGTTTGCTGTTCTTTCTATGCCTTTTCCAAATAAACAGTTAATTTATCAATTTTTGTCCTTTCATTTATTGATATAGGCATTTAGGGCAATAAAGTTCCCTCTTAACCCTGTCTTTGCTGCATTCCATAAGTTTTAATATGCTGTGTTTTCATTTTCATTTGCCTCGATATTTACTGATTTCTCTTGTAATTTCTTCCTTGACACAATGGTTGTTTAAGAGTGTGTTGTTGACTTTCTACCTATTTGTGAATTTTCTGGCACTCTGCCTATTAATGATTTCCAACTTCACTCCTTTATGTCCTGAGAAAGTGTTTTGCATGATTTCAATCTTTTTAAATTTATTGGGACCTGCTTTGTGACCCAGCTTATTGTCTATCCTCAAGAATGACCCATGAGCACTTGAGAAAAAGATGTATCCTGCTGTTGTGGGCTGTAATGTTCTATAAATGTCTGTTAAATCTAGCTCATTTATTGTATTTTTCAAATTCTCTGTTTATTTATTGATCCTCTCTCTAGATGTTTTGTCCATTGATGAGAGTGGGGAATTGAAGTCTCCAACTATTAATAATGTAGTGGTGTCTTTTTCTCTTTTCAGTGTTTGCCTCATGTTTTGGAGCATTCTGCCTCAGTGTGTAAATATTTATGATTGTTATGTCTTCTTGTTGAATTGTTCCTTCTATTAGTACATAGTGCCCTTCTTTGTCTCTTTTAACTGTTTTACATTTGATGTCTAATTTATTGGATATTAGTCTAGCTGCTCCTGCTCTTTTCTGATTATTTGCATGAAATATCTTTTCCCAAGCTTTTATTTCAAACTACATTTATCCTTGAGTCAAAGATATGTTTCCTGTAGATAGCATATAGATGGGTCCTTTGATTTAATCCATTCTGCCAGCTATGTGTTTTGATTGGGGAGTGCAATCCATTAACATTTACTGTTATTATTGTATTGTTAGAACTCTCTTCTACCATTTTGCCATTTGGATTTTATATGTCACATCTAATTTTTCTTTTTTTTACCTTTATTGATCATCTTCCTTTGTATACTCTTCTCCACACCTGGCTTTCCTGTCTTTTCATATCTGCCTCTAGTACTCCCTTCAGTATTTCTTGCAGAGATGGTCCTTGGTCACAAATTCTCTCAGTGATTTTTTGCCTGAAAATGCTTTAATTTCCCCTTCATTTTTTGAAGGACAATTTTGATGGATATAGAATTCTTGGTTGGCAGTTTTTCTCATTTAGTATCATCCCTCTGTCTTCTTGCCTCCATGGTTTCTGCTGAGAAATCTATGCAGGGTCTTATAGGGCTTCCCTTGTATGTGATGGATTGGTTTTCTCTTGCTGCTTCCAAGACTCTCTTTCTCCTTGACATCTGACATTCTGATTAATAAGTGTCTTGGAATATGTCTATTTGGATCTATTCTCTTTGGGGTATGCTGTACTTCTTGGATCTGTAATTTTAAGTCTTTCATAAGAGTTGGGAAGATTTCAGTGATAATTTCTTCCCTTAAATTTTCTCCTCCTTTTCCCTTCTTGTCTCTTTCTGGAACACCCACAACATGTATGAGCTTCATATTGTCATTCAATTCCCTGAGTCCCTGTTCATATTTTTCCATTCTTTTTCCTATATATATATTTAGTTGTTGGATTTCAGATGTTCTGTCCTGCAGCTCATTAATTCTGTCTTCTGCCTTTAGAAATCTAACTTTGTAGGTTTCTATTGTTTTTTTCATCTCTTGTACTGTGCCTTTCATTCCCATAAGTTCTGCAATTTGTTTTTACAGACTTTTGATTTCTTCTTTTTGTTCATTCCTTGCCTTCTTTATATCCACCCCTCAATTCATTGATTTGATTTTTATGAGGTTTTCATACCTGCTTGAATATTCTGAATTAATTGTTTCAAATTTTGTATCTCATTTGAATTGTTTTCCTTTGACTGGGCCAAATCTTCAATTTTCTTTAGTATGATTTTTTTTTTTTGCTGACACCTAGGCATTTAATTTCCTTAATTAGTTTATTCTGGAGAGTGTTTTCATTTTTTTATCTAGGATTTTCTTGCTGGATGACTTTTTTATCTATCTGATCTTTGACATTCAGTTAGCTTATTCTAGGCCTCTAGCTTTGGTTTTGTTTAACAGATCTGAAATTTTCAATTCTTGTTTCTTGCCTTGCCTGTATGGTGCCTTTTAATTTTTTTTCCCTTAGGAGAGTCTACTTAGGTACTATTGAACCCAGTCAGATTTTCCCAGACCATATTGGCCTCCTCTCAGGGCAGAGAATCTCCTGCATCAGTTTTCCCTGAGGGTGAGTCCCCAGCAGGTTGAAAGACGTTCCTATGAAGCCTCTGGACTCTGTTTTTCTGATCCTGCCCAGTATGTGGTGGTTATCTGCCCCTGAGTCCCACCAGCATAAGGTGTTGTGGCACCTTTAACTTCAGTAGACTCTCCTTGCTGGGGGCATGGTTGAGAGAGAGGAGAGGTTGTAGGCTGACATTAATCACTTCAAATTTCCAGACCCTCAATTCTGAATTACTTGAGGGAGCAGCTCCAACTAAGCTGGGCCCCACCCCTCTCCTGGGGAAAGTACAGCCTCCAGACAAACTCTCAAACAAGGTTAATTCTGCCCATGCATCAGGCAGTTGGAGGCAGAAATCCTGGAGCTCTCTCCAAAGAGCAGTCAAGCAATAGAAACAAAGCCATAAAAAAGAAAAGGAAAAACCAAGTCCTTTTCAGAGCAGGACACCATTCCTCAGGTTTGCCAATCAAGAGCTTAAGTTGATAGATTGTTTTGTGAATCTCCAGGTCCTATGACCCCCTTCCTTTCCTTCAGGTCCCAGACCCTTACTTGTATTTTGTGCTATCTGTTTCAAAAAACCTGTTTCCCCCCCCCCTTTCCATCAGCCCTGCCCCCTCTGCCCCAGGGTAAAAACCAGCAACCCCAGCTTTTACTGGAGATTCAGCTGAGCTGGGGGTCTAGTTTAGTAGTCAGAATTTGTTAATTAATTCCACAATTGGGGCTTGGTTGTGCTCAGCCCCTGTTGCTACTAAATTCTCTTTCCTTTCCCCTCTGTGAAGCAGCCAGTGGCATAGGGGCACTGGCCACCACAGCTTGGGGAACTCATGCTTCTGCATGGGTTCACAGCCAATCCAGCTTGTCCAGACTGGAGTACGCTGTGTGTCCAGTCACTGATGTGACCCCAGCCATTGTTCTGTACTGTCCATGGCTATTTAATAGTTGCTCTGGGGGACAAACTAAGCCTCTGTCTTGGCTCTACCAAGACAGTTTTTTTTAATTTTTTAATTAAAAATTTTTAAAAAAGTCAACAAAGAAGCACAAACATTCTTAACATATAATCATTCCATTCTATATATAATCAGTAATTCACAATATCATCACATAGCTGTGTATCCATCATCATGATCCTTTCTTAGGATATTTGCATCAATTCAGAAAAATACATAGACAACAGAAAAATATTCATACATACCATAGCCTTTACCCCACCCTTTCTTTTTTTAATTTATTTTTTATTTATGATACATTACCACATACAAACACAAACATTCTTATATGATCATCCATTCTTGTTATATAACCAATAACACACCCTATCATCACATAGTTGTATATTCATCATCATGATCTTTTCTTAGAACATCTGCATCAATTCAGAAAAAGCAATAAAAAGAAGACAGGACAAATTCATACATACCAAACCCCTTACCCCTCTCTTTCACAAATCATCAACATTTCAACCTACTAAATTGATTTTCACATTTTTCCCCCTATTATTTATTTATTTTTAATCCATATGTTCTACTTGTCTGTCAATAAGGTAGACAAAAGTAGCATCAGACACAAGGCTCTCACAACCACACAGTCAAACTGTGACAGCCATATTATCATACAATTATCTTAAAGAAACATGGCCACTGAAGCACAACTCCACATTTTTAGTCAGTTCCCTCTAGCATCTCCATTACATCTTGACTAACAAGGTGACATCTATGTAACGCATAAGAATAACTTCCAGGATAACCTCTCAACTCTGTTTGGAATCTCTCAGCCACTGACACTTTATTTTGTCTCATTTCACTCTCCCACCTTTTGGTCAAGAAGATTTTCTCAGTCCCTTGATTCTGAGTTCCAGCTCATTCCAGGATTTCTATCCCACATTGCCAGTAAGGTCCACACCACTGGGAGTCATGTCCCACATAGCCTACTGCCTATGAATTCATGTATGGGAGAAGGAGCTTACATAGAATGCATGGAGCAGCTGAGATGATTCCACAGTGGCCCAACTGCACTGAGAACCAATGTCTCCAGTTCAAGTAACTCTGAGTTTTCAGGAAACAAAATATTACCTTCAAAGCCCAAAGTGATGGTTAAAAGGTGAATATTGTCCACATGCTCAAGAGTCAGCATGCATGAAATCTCATACTAATTCCACCACTGGTGATACTGAGGAAGTTCATTCATCCCAGGCATTTATGTATATGGCAATAAATACAATATTGTACAATAAATTCAACACCAACCTGGGGACACAGTTGTAAATGAAACTCAACAAAATGAATAAGAAATTCTCTGCATTCATGGAACTTCAAGTTGAACTGAGACAATATTCATTAAATCTCAAAACACACATATATGCTGTGTAAGTGCTGTGAAGGAAGTGTATGAGTTACTAAAACTTGGGTTCAACAAAGGGAAGTGTGCAAATGTCACACCATTTCTGGCCAGGAAGGAAAGCTCTCTGAAGAAGTAAACTGCAATGAAGAAGTGACTTATGCATGAGTTAAGGATGGTCAAAGAGGTTTTCAGACTTTTATGCAAAGTTTTATTATTTTTGTTCCAAGAGAATGTGGTCATTTATGACTCCTATACTTAAGAATTTATTGAAAAATAAACAAAGAGAATGAGTATTGAAATGAGCCAATCTCAAAAGGTTGCATAGTGTTTGTTTCTATTTGTGAAACTTTCATAAAATAACAACATTGTGGAGGTGGAGAACACATTCCTGGCTGCCAGGTCTGAGGAAATGTGGATGAAGGGATGGTGTGACCCACCAGAGTTCCCAAGAAGGAGACCTTTGAGTGATGGAATAGTTCAGCAGGCTCCTGGCACTAGTGGTAGTCACTACATGGGGTGTTACAGCAAAGAAACCATATGCTCACAGCACAGCAAGATCAGATTCAGAACTATAAAGTTCTAAAGGGTTTAGTCACTGGGACAGCTGGATGAAGTCTCCATGGGACTCTTTGTATTACTTTTTGCAACTTCCTTTGAATCCATGATTATTTCAAAATAAAAATTAAAACAAACAAGCCAGAAATAGTGAACAGCTCTGGGACAGGAAGACAACTAGAGATATTCAAGGAATAGAGCAAACCAGAGTGGCTGGGACATGAGAGAGGGGAGAGAGGGAGTGAGGAGCATGAGGTGGTGGCTGTTAGATGGGTGCCAGAACAGACAAGATCAGAACTCACATTGAGAGCATTGGAGAGCCATTCAAGAGCTTTAAGCAAGGGTATAAAACAATTAGGTGTGCATTCTTAGAGGCTTTCTCTGACACTGTTTGGGGTAAGAGATAGGTTTATCTCTTGCTCCAAAGTGGATTGTTAAGAGTATAAAGTGAGGTGACTAAAATAGAAAATACTTTGTGATCTTTAAATCCATCTTCACACCTAAAAGCAATATGAAAGTCCCCTGTATGTACCAAACATCAACAGAACATAGAATCCAAAGGAGGGCAAAAACATTTTTATAAATAAGTAGATACTAAAGTAGCAATCATGAGAAAATAAGCATTTTGTTGAACTTACTGCCATTTACTCTTTGATTAAGTTCTGTTTTAACACTGATTTGCAGACCAGTCAAGCAGGACCCCATAATCTGTTTTCAATGCTTGGGGTCTCTAAGGGATGAGGCCCTGGGTAAAGTATTATGTTTTTCTATTAGTTTTTTTTAAAGATGTTTTAAAATGAAAAAAAAAAATCATTATATTTAGAGAGTTTACTCACAATCGCATGTGTCAGGGAAAAAAAATGGTCAAATGAGACACTGAATCTTTGAATAAATCCTTCCCACTAGGACATAAGTGCTGTACTCTCCAAAAGGATTATGAGTCAGGCATACAGTCTAATAATGAAAGCCAGACCTCAGTGTATGCCTGAGTGCTTTCTACCCCACAAGCCACATACCAAGGTTTCAGCTACATTTGAACCCAGATGAGAGGGACAGAATGTAGAAAATTCAACTTTGATTAAGGGAAGATAGTCATGATCCTGAGAAAGGCAAAGTTTGTTAGAGACCTGACACCATGCTTATATTACTGGGAGGCATGATAAAGGAGTAATCCAATTATCTATTTATGACTTTAAATAAACCTGGATACACATTAAAGCCCTCCTGCATTTACAAGCCCATAACACCCAACACTACTGGTCCCTCCTCAGCAGATGCCATCATGTCCAGCCCAACTTCTGCACAGTGTTCATATCAAAGAAAATTAACTCGGCACTATGGTCATACCAGATTATCTCTTTCATTTCAGTGATTCATTTTATTTGCTACTCTATATTTCAAGCCAGTGCCAAGTGGAAGGTTGGCCAGTCCAAGCCCTAAAGGCACCCTCTTTTCCATGAAATTTTAAAATGAAAACAAAACAAAACAATCTATGTCCCTGCAATTAGAAAAAAGTATTCAGCAGAATTGCAACTATCTTTAACATGTTCATACATCAAATTACTTTCACCCAAAGGTTAAAGGCATGATTTCATAGAATATCCAGGTTAGAAATTCCAGTCTTAATCTAATGATTGCTAAATGTCACCTGATAAGTAGCTTTTAATCCTCTTATTATATATTCATGTGAATGTCTACTGGAATACAATAATAGAGATCTATCCAATCCTAAGATTGTAAAAATCTTAATGCTAGATCAGAATAAGGAAATGAATCAACTTAAAGAGAAACATTGATTACTTTTCAACTTCTGACTCTACTCACCCTCTTTCCTCACCACCTCAGTGAGGACCAGTCCCACTCTCAGCCAAAGGCATAATGGTAGGTGACAAATGCCCCTTCCCACTCAATGTCCTTGTCTGCTTTTCTGATTGTTATGATTACTGGGTTACACTGAAGATCATTGCCATTTGGTGGGGGTGCTTCCTTTATAAAAGGTTAGTTTATCCTTTAATGGTTGACATCTTAACCCCATATCTGCAGTCCATCTTAGAAACTGGGTAGCCATTTCTCACCAAGTGTTGCAAGGGAGGGATTGGCTGTAATCCCCCACACTGGTTTGAGCACAGGTATTTGTTTTCTCCCCTCAATTGCCATTGATTCACAAAGTTTCCAGAATCTATTACTTGGCAAACATCAAATTGTATAGTTTGGGACTCTAAACTTAAGTTATATTCATCACCAATTTGATGGGGCTTATTCTGTTCTAACATGGTTAGTATAATTATTCTTATTATTTTGGGATATAAATTCTTCATTTACCTTCCTTGAATAAAAGTTTCTAACTAGTGTCACTATTAACTGTTAGATCAGAATACAGAATCTAAACTCCAAATCCCACCACCCTTTTTTCAATCCCAACTATTGTTTCTTTAAAGTAGTTTTTAAAGGATGTGAAGTTGGAGTTATTTCCCAGGAAGCAGACTGTGTTGTTGAGTTTTTATCATTGAACTTAGGTACTGGTCCTTTTACTTGGCTGAAGTGAGTCCAGCCTTTTTGTTTTTTTTTGCTATCTGGACTGCTGTTTTAGTTGTTAAGAGAACTTGATAAAATCCCTCCCAGGCTGGTTAGAGTTTAGAAACTTTGCATGACTTGATAATGACCTAACTGCTAGGTTGATATTGATTGACAGCAAATTTATGAGGTGGGGTCTGGGCCAGCAAACTGGTGACTGATGGAGGACAGGCTAGAAGACAAGGTTAGTATAGAATCCTAAAGCAAGAGGTTTTTGAATCAAAGAAGGGAGATTTTTCATTTTCCCAGGAAAAGTTAAGCCAAAGATCTTTTAATAGTGGGAGATGCCTAACTCTTTTCTAGGGGTAGTTTAATTCTTAGCAGACATATGTGTAGATATTTAGTTTAAGGTAACTTGATTTCTAAGACAAGATTTGATTTGTTCTTTCCTCTCTCTCTGAAGATGGCAATTTCCAAGGTGTGTGAAAATCCCATGCAATATTTAAGTTTTGCATGACATCCTGCAGCACATGGGGAGTAAGATGGCTACCACTGTTGGAATTGATATTTTCTACCAACCCATAAAGGGGAACAATTTGTTCAAGGATAATTTTGGAAGTTCCTGATGTTGTAGCTGAAGGTATGGGATATTTCTCTACCCACCCTGCCAGATGGTCTATAAGAACTAGAATATATCTTAGACATCCTACTTGGGGCATTTCAGTGTAATCAACTTGAATGCTTTTTAGATGGTCTGAGGCCAGGTTCCCTTCCCTCTTACACCTGTTTCCTTCATAACTTTTTATAGATCTTTTAACAAATTATGCATCATTACTTATTTGTTTAGCTATGGTGTAAAGGCCTACACACAAAATGTTTAAGAACCAAATAACACATGGCTTGTGTGATCCCCCCAGTGACTTCCTTTATGTAAGACTGCTAGTTTTTCCCTCATTGTTTATTTAACATTTGCCTGCTATCTGGGAGGATCCATCACCTTTATCTGGGCTTGCTCTTAATTCCTCTAGCTCCTTTACTTCTTTTGCAGAGAATAGAGGGACCTCAAATTATTTGGTAATGGAGAGTATTAAGATTATTAACCTTGAAAGGGGACAAGGGAAACCTCCTTAGCCTTTTCATGTGCTAACTTGTTGCCCTTTGCCTCAGTATGGCCTTTTTGGTGTCTGTTTACATGCACCACCAATGTTTTCCTTGGTAAGAGTAGACTGGTTACTACTTGTTTTGTTAATTCCCAATGTACAAATTTTTCCCTTGCTGTTAATTAATCCCCTTTCTTCCTAAAATTTTCCAAAGGTTTGGATCACCCCAAAGGCATATATTTAGAGTCAGTGTATATTGCGCTATCCTTTCCTTCTAATAATTTAAGAGCTTGATTTAATGCATACAATTTAGAAGTTTGAGTTGACTAAGCATTGGGCAATTGACTAGCCTCTCTTACTTTGCAAGTTGGCTCATCTACAATTGCATAACCATTGCTCCTCTTTCCCTTCAGAACACTGGAGGACCTATTTATGAACAATTTTTCCTTTGTGTTTAAGTGGAGGTCCCCCGGGTCAAGTGAAACTTGGGTTTATGTTCAAGAGCTTCCACTTAGTCTGTCCCTTTCCAAAGAAAGGAGGCTGGGTTTAAGCTATTGTCTGTGTGAAGATCAGGTTATCCTTTTCCATTCAGATTACCTTATACTTTAGGATTTGGGAATTGGTCAGCCTTCTGCTTGTCAATTGGAATAAAATAATGCCCCTATGAAGGTCAGTTTCCTTCTTTCTCCTTTTAGGATAGTGTTTGCTGAACATCTTGAACACTCTGGCCATTATCTGGAAATGGGGTTCAAAATTTTAGAAAGGAAGGCTACAGTTCTCCTTTATTCTCCTTGGGTTTGGGTTAATGCCCCTAAGACTGTTCCTTTATTCACTGTGACAAATAGAGGGAAAAACTTCTTGAGGGGCTCAAGGGTTCATTTGAGCCCTCTTCATTTTCTCTCCACTTTAATTCCTCAGGCTTTTCCTTTAGCACTTTTTGGTATAGTCCTTTAGTTTGAGAGGCATAAGCATTTATCCACAACTTACAATACCCCACCAATCCTAAGAATTTCCTTTGTTCCTTCTTTGTAAATGTTAAGGATGTGATTCCACAGTCTTTTAAATAGCAAATAATTCATTTAAGAATTTTCAAGGCTTTGTCTTCATAATCCTGACTTTCGCACCAAGGAAGGGAAGAGGTTGTGTCAGAATAAAATGTGGGTATTTTTTCTTAATCTAATGGCATAATTGGAATGTTGTTCACAATGTTTTTAATGAAATTTTGCCAGCATTTTTAAAGGGGCAGTTGTAGTTAAAAAGTAGTTCTTGGAACACAAACACCCATAGACAGGAAGAAAGGTAAAAAGACTACTCAATTGCAAATGTGTGCTGTTTCTTATGGAAACAGGTTTGTCCCAGATGTCAGAACCTATATTCAGAAAAAATTTACATGAATGTTTATTACTACTGAGTGAGGTCTAATTTCTTCAACTTTGTGTTTTATATATGACTACATTGTTGATTCTCCTACTCTACATTCCAAATAACTAAAGGAAAATAACATTTTGTATCATTTTCCATAGACCACAAATAATTATTATGCATTCTTCTGCCTGTTTATATCTGAAACCTCTTTGGATTTCTGAAAACTAAAAGTTTGTATAAGCAATGAAACAGAAAAATATTTTTCTCTAATTTTTTTGGCTTTTTTTTCACATATGCCTTATTTATGCAAGATTATACTAAGAATTGTTTGATATGTGAATTTACAGGGGTCTCTCATTTATTGAGAAATCATTTTGGATCTATCTTTGTGATTGGAGACTGTTGTCAATCAAGGCATTAATCCCCATATAATAGAAGTGCTGTTGGAGACCTGAGGCTATAATTGTATGACTGCTCAAACATTTTTCTGTCCTGGAAAACATTTTTATGGCAGCCAAACCTGCAAAATCTGTAAATTTGGTTTTGTGAAGTTTGTTTTTGTGTGTCCTTTTTTTTGCCCCATATCCAACAATCTTTTTCTCCTAAGGTACAAAACCAAAAGCCCATATTTAGTGAAATCCTTGAGTTTCAAAACAGTCTCATGAGACCATATTCATTTTATGGCATTTTTGGAAATTTGGAAGATGTCCTATTCTAATGATTATCTTTCTATCATCTGTCTGTCTGTCTATCTATCTATCTATCTATCTATCTATCTATCTATCTATCTATCTATCTATCTATCTTCTATCTATCTATCTACCTATTTTCTATCTATATATCTATCATCTCTCTATCAACCATTTCCTATCAGGTAGCATATATCTCTCTTTATCATCATGTATTCTCTTTAGGTGATTATACTGTGAACCACTTAGACTGAAATGTGCACATTCTACATACAACATCTTATTTATGCCAGCCTCAAAGTAATCTTGAGTAAACAAATAATGTTGTAGTGAAAAATGAGAAAAGGAGGTTCATACATGTTACATATTTGGCATAAATTCCTATAGTTAATTTCAAAGACCTTTTATTTTATTTATACCAGAGATGCAATAAAATGACAGATTTTAGAGGGAAAATATGAAGAATAAATTATTTATTATTAACTTTTAGCTAATTAAATGAACAATGACCCTTTTACTTTAAAAGTGAAAACCTCACAAAGAAAAGGAAAAGCTGCTAATTCTACTTGAATATATATATTTTTTTACATGGGCAGGCACCAGGAATTGAACCCAGGTCCTCTGGCATGGCAGGCAAGTGTTCTTGCCTGCTGAGCCACCGTGGCCCGCCCCTACTTGAATATTTTAAGCTCACATTATTGTAAGGATAGAGGGTGCCAGAGCTTCAAATTCTATAATATCCAAGCCTAGTTTGTGAGTATGTGTGTTTGGTGGGTAGGTTTATTTTTTTACTGTTATTTTTCTAAAGGAGCAGATTTGTTGATGCATAACACTTTATAAATACACAGAATAAAGAACAACAAAAAGTGTGAAACTAAATCTTCTCTTATGCTGTCAATTTCATGTAGTACAATAACAATCACCTGTCAGCACCAAGTGAAATAAATCTTAACTTTTCTGACCAGAAATAAGAAAAGCAAGACATGGGTAATGGAATCCTTCTCTTTTGAAAAAAGGAGACAATGGACAGTTGCATTTTTCCCATCACCCTCTTTGCTACAGAATTGGTCAGCTTCAATTTCCCCAGCACTACTCATAGCAATGGTATGTCAGGATTAATCTCAGA
Source organism: Myrmecophaga tridactyla (assembly GCA_004026745.1). Lineage (NCBI taxonomy): Eukaryota > Metazoa > Chordata > Mammalia > Pilosa > Myrmecophagidae > Myrmecophaga > Myrmecophaga tridactyla. The sequence continues at coordinate 24,565 of PVIY010024064.1, read as the reverse complement.
TACTGGCTATTCTCCTGGTAACCAAAGGCCTATATTTTTAGAAGACCCTGAATGTCCCTTTAATTATTTGGTAGTTGGTGTTCTCATATAACTTTAGTTCACTTGGATAAAACTTGAACATCCTATTCTTATTGAAATATTATGGAAATATGAAAATGAATGATAACAAATTTGACATCAGAGCCTCAACACCATATTATTGTATATACAAACAAGTAGTCATCACTGAAATATCTATGTTTTGCAAATATATTGTTCTTACTTGCCAATTCATAGGTGGATATTCCAGTGCTATATTCAACCTCATATCTTAAACAAATATTCTGATTTCATTAGTGAACTTGGAATAATATCCCTTCCCACATAATCATAATTTGGGGCTTCTTTTAAAACAATAAAATGTCTGTACTCTTTTATAATTACTTTAGTAATATTCACTGTCTTATGGAAGACATAAATTCCTAAATGTATCTTAACATTAAATTTATTCATCAATGTGTGAATCACTTTAATCAGGAACATGTTCAGGAGAAATTGAAACTCATCACTTAAATCTACTCTCTAGAAAAAAATCCATTCAATAGGCTAATTTTTAACCTATCAACCTATTCATGTTATCTGTGTACTTGATATCCCATTGTGAATATAGGTGAAATTCAAGCTCACTCTAAGATATAAAATATCTTTAATGAATGCATTTCTTGAATCTATCATCACATTTCTGCCACACTTCTCATAAGTTTTATTGTTTGTTTATAACACTTCATAATTCTGATAGAACTTTTCATACCATAATATTCCCTGACTCCAAGACTTGTTGTAATTGAACTGACTGCCTCAAAATCATTTTCCATTGTTAAGTTTCTTCTCAATATTTAGGATATATCTTCTTTAGAGAATTTTCCTCTCATTGTATATGGTATCAGGTAGCTTTCATTTGTAACCCTGGTCCATTGTGAAAATGCCACTGACCTAAATTGTCCCATCTGTACTACATTGTATGGCAACTTTTAGCCATGTCCTTCTTAAGATTGCTTCAACTTAAAGCCTGAATCTGATTCATCTCTATTAGGGGTTATGAACACTGTCTATAAATGGTCATATACTAAATATTTTAAGCTTTATGGGATGCATAGTCTCTATCACAGCTATGAAGTTTGCCATGTTGGCATAAAATAACCACAGCCACAATGTGGCTGTATTCCAATAAAATTTTATGGCACTGAGATCTGAATTTTTTAAGATTTGAACCTGTCATAAAATAATATGCTACTTTTGATGTTTTAACCATTTAAATATGACTATCAATTTTAACTCTCTGGCCATACAAAAACAGTAATAAACAGCATTTAAACAACCTGTCTCTTTTCAATGCAATTCCAGCATTTTACATGAATCCCCATGACTTGTAGGAATTTACAAACATCCCATCAATGAATGCAGGAATGAAATGCATCTGGGAAAGACAAAAATGTAATAATGATTGAGTTGTAATAAGGTATCTTTCTTTAGATTTTCAGTCCTACCATTTTAATACATTTTAATACTCTCAGGGTCATAATGATTTTGTGTAGCAGTTTCCTCAAAAGTATTATTAGAGATTAAATAAAGAAAAGAAAGAAAATATATTAAAATGAATGAATTTCAGAATAAATGCAATTATCTCAACAGACACAGACAATGCAGATGAAAATATCTGTCATGGGGTGGGCTGCTGTGGTTCAGCAGGCAGAGCTCCGACCTGCCATGCTGGAGGTCTGGAGTTCGATCCCTGGTGCCTCCTGCCCATATGTAAATTAAAAAAAAAAAGAAAAAAAAGAAAATATCTGTCATGGTCAGGTTCATGTGTCAACTTGGCCAAGTTGTGGTACCTGTTTGTCTGGTTGGGTAAGTGCTGGCCTGTCTGTTTCAGTGAGGACATTTCATAGAATTGGATCATGATCACATCAGCTGCATCCACAGCTGATTCCATTTGTAATCAACCAAAGGGGAATGTCTTCTGCAATGAGTGATGCTTAATCTAATCACAGGAAGCCTTTTAAGGAGGATTCAGAAGAGACAGGTTCTATTCCTGCTTTGGATGCTGAGCCTCTCCTGTGGAGTTCATCCAGACCCTCCATCACAGTTGTTAGCTTCACAGCCTGCCCTGTGGATTTTGGACTCTGCATTGCCATGGTCATGTGAGACACTTTTATAAATTTTATATTTGTGATGTTCTCTGTTGATTCTGTTTCTCTAGAGAACCCTAACTAATACATCTTGGTAGCAGAGAGTGGGGTGTTGCTGCAGTTTGCAAATACCAGGTATGTTGGAATGGTTTTTTGAATGGCTAAGGGGAAGATTTTGGAGGAACTGTGAAGAGATTGATGGAGAAGTCCTTGAGTGCTTGAAGAGACTGTTGATGTAAATGGAACAACCATCAACCTGGACAAAGGTGGACACAAAAGAGAGAGATTGGAGTTTGCAGAGTGAGAACCATGGAAGCTCAGATCTGAAGCCAAGAAACCTCAGCCAGGAGAAGGGGCCCACCCATATGCATGGAGAAGGTGAGTTTACCCTGAAGAGTGAGAATGAGTCTCACCTTGTTGTAGTGGAAGAGTCATGCAGACTCAGGCCTTGGAGAAGGTAGAGCATGCTCCTTGGGAGACTGGGGAGAGCCTGGCTGCTACCAAATGGAGGGGTTGAGCATGTGCCCCAGAAATGGCAGACAGCCCAGGTGTGGCTGCAATGCCTGGAGAAAGTGGAGCCAATGAAAAGGTGGTCTCCTCAATGTTCCCTGAGGTTGATTTGGAAAGAGGTGGGACACTGCATAGGCCCTTGGAAGGGGTGGGACTGCCACTTTCTAAAGCTGAAGGATAAATGACTTTCAGACTTTGAAATTCCATGGCACTTGCCCTGCAGGTTTTACATCTGTGTTTCTTCCAATTTCTCCCTATGGAAATGAAAACCTGTATCCTGTGAATATCCTCCTTTGCATATTGGCATCTGACAATTTGTTTTGAGATTCACAGGTCCACAGCCAGAAGAGAATTTTTTGCACCTTAATATTTTTTAAGGTGATGCATACAGTTGCCAAGTTGACAAGAGGTGGACATGTGTTAGTTAGATTCAGTTGTCAATCTGGCCAGGTGAAGGCACCTAGTTTTGTTGCTGTGGACATGAGCCAATGGTATGTGAACCTCATCTGTAGCTGATTATATCCACAGTTGGCTAGGAGGCATGGCATGCCTGCTGCAATGTTTGACTTAATTGGCTGGTGCTTAAATGAGAAAACTCAACATAGCACAGCCAAGCAGCTCAGCATTCACAGCTCACCCCAGGCCTTTGGAGATGCAGAAAGAAATCACTCTTGGGAAAGTTGTTGGGACATAGAGGCCTGGACAGAAGGCCAGCAGAGACCATCCTATGCCTTCCCACACAAGAAAGAACCTGAACTGACAAAATAAATCCCCCTTTATTAAATCCAATCCATCTCTGGTGTGTTGCATTTCTGCAGCTAGCAAACTAGAACAATATCCAATAGCCTCTCATAATAAACAGACACAGCAACCTAGGAATAAGAGAGAATTACCTGAATCTGACAAAGTTCACCCAGAAAAAATCCACAGCTAACAGATGTAGATCAAAACCAATATCAAAACAAGATGAGGGTGAATGTTCACTCTGGTGCTATTTGATATTGTACTGGAGATTCTAGACAGGGCAATGGACCAGAAAAAGAGGTAACAGCTATCCATATTGAGATGGAAGATAAATGCATTCTCCTTCACTTCTTCCTTTTTCTAGCCAAGTCCATCTCTAGGTGGTCCTTACACTAGATTTAACACTGGGGCCCCCACATTAAATCTTTGTTGGTATCAGAACATTTGATATCTTCTTCACTGGCAGTTACTCTATCTGGCCCTTTAGAAGCTTGAACCAGAAAAATAGATGTGGACAAAGATATCAACTTATCTGATGACTTTTGTATAACAGTTTTAAATTTGTAAAATGCTGGAATTACATTGAAAAGAGGTAGGCTGTTCAAATCTTGCTTATTATTTTTGTATGACCTGAGAGTTAAAATTGATCATCATATTTAAATGGTAAACAATCAAAAGTAGCATATTATTTTATGATAGGTACAAATCTTAAAAAATTCAAATTTTGTCTAATAGTTTCCTCAAAAGTATTACTAGAGTTACAATATGCTTCATTGGGCTAAGGATCCAATTACTCACTAAACCACTGTTGTCTTTAAGAAAGGTATAGGGCACACCTTTTATTATTGCACTTAAGATGAATTCAGAAGAGATTTAAATGGTTCCACTTAAAATAGAAAGGTCAAAATGCAGGAAGTCAATCACTCTGAACACTGTATAGAGAGGTGCCTCCTTTCCTCAAGGTCTCTTTTCCAGAACCCCCAAGTTACATTTTTTGTCAATATAATTTGAGAATTTCCCTCAATTAATATTTCTTAAATGTTACTTTGTGGATGGGTAACAAGTCAAGCCTCAAGCATTCTTTTAAATATTCTCTAGTGTAAGCCATCCTCAGCAACAATTTCTCACAGTAGTGACAGGATACTAATAATTCTATATAGTATCTAAGAAATCCCTTGCATTTGTGTTTATGTTCATGGGCCTTCCAAAGAACAGTCTTGTCCCTTTAAAGAATCTACCAGTTGATTTAAATTTTTTCACTGTGAGACAAAAAATAGCTCTTGGAAGGAGGCCCTGATGATGGTTAAAATCTTTTCACAATAAAGTGCTTTAAAATTATGTTCATTTTTACACGTAATTTTATTGCACACTTATTAGGCTAAAGTATAGTGCAAGCATATCTTTGATATGCACTGGGAAAACAAAAAAAATCATGTGATTAATGTTATTACAATTTTGGCTTTATTTCAGTGGTCTGTTACTGAACCTGTAATATTTCCAAGGTGTTCCTGTACTTTGATGGTTGACAGTACAATAATATGTATGCTTTTCAAAAAATTGTGATTTCTGGTGTACCTAACTGTTAATTCCATTTTCAATATTATTTATTAATGTTGGGGTGGAGGTGCTGATCTCCTCTGTACTTCCCTGACATCAAGGGAGAGGGGTGTACAGATTCAACAGTCTTTCCTCATTACAACCTGTTGATGCCTCCGGTGGGGTTAGAAGATCAACTCATTAAGTGAGAAGGATGGGTGTATAGGACTGGTGACTTGTCCTGATTCACACTGCTTCATTCAGAGTATAGATATTTAGGGTCCCATGAACCTTACTCACATTATAAGTGGTAGTATATCAGGGTGCTTGCTAGCCCCACTGGGAAACATGTTGTCTGATAGCTGCTGAGTGGGGTGGCCTCAGATCTGCAATCAACTCCCAAACCATAATTTGTCAGGGGGAATTGGAGCACCACCTTCTCCTTCTGTGCATGGGTGGAAGATCAGCAATAAGGCATCTCATTCAGGCACTATCACAGCAGGTGAGTAGAGAAACACCAGGTTTCCCCAGGTGCAGAATGGAAGATGAGCTGATTTTGTCTCTGACTGTTGGCAGTGTTGGATTGGAGGCTTCTTCAATGGGATAAAAAAAAACCAGGGAACTCACTACTTTGAGGGTGCTTAAGGCCCTAGACAGTACCCCCTCTTCTTCCCAACTTTCAGAGTTTTTCTATGCTTCTGGCTTTTATTTCTATGGTTTTCCATTGGAAGGAGGATCTATGAAACATGGGGTTTCTCTTGGGTGAACCAATGGATTCCCACATGGACCAGAACTCTGGCATCCAATAAACTCATGTGCATAACCCTGACAACCTACTACCTCCCCCAGTCTCTGTGATCCAGAGTGTGGACCAGGGCATGTATAAAAATTATACCCTGCCTTCATTTCCATGCTGACAAATACCACACAATAGGTTGTCAGCAGGAAAGATCATTTATTGGTTTTCAGTTTAAGAAGCTAAAGGATTTACTCTATACTCACTATATTACCAAAATGTTCCTGATTCACAAAAGAAAACTGCATCCAGTAAGCATTATCTCCCATTCCCCACCTCCACCCACACCCCTGGTAATCTGTAATCTTGTGTATATATATATTTGCATATACTATTTTTTCCTATATCAAAAAAGATGGGGGAGACCACAGTGACTCAGCAAGCAGAGTTCTCACCTGCCATGCCAGAGACACGGGTTCGATTCTCAGTGCCTGCCCAAGTGGGAAAAAAAAGATAAATAGCCACTCCTCCAAAGTGAATACTTTTGCACATCAAAATGAAAAGTCAGCCTACTCAATGGGAGAAAATGTTTGGAAACCACATATCTGAAAATGGTTTACTATCTGGAGTATATAAATTAATACCACACTCAACAGCAACAATAAAAAAACAATCCAATTAAAGAATGAGGAAAGAACTTGACTAGATATTTCTACAAATAGTAAATACCAAATGCCAAAAATGCATTTGAAAGGAGGCTCAACATCACTAGCTATGAGGGAAATGAAAGTCAAAGCCACAATGAAATGTAATTTCGCATCTGTTAGTGTGGCTGCTATTGAACAAATAGAAAAGCCATAGTGATAGAGAGAATATGGAGAAATAAGAACACATTTACTGTTGGTTAGAATGTAAAATGGTATAAACATTATGGAAGACAGTGTGGTACTTCATCAGGAAGCTAAAGAATTATCATATAACCTAGCAATTCCACCGATATGTAGAAGAACAGAAAGAAGGGCCATGAACACTCATTTGTACACCACTATTCATAGCTGCAATATTCACAATTCAAGAAAACGGAAACAACCCAAGTTTCCATCAACCAGTAAATGGTAAACAAAATGAGTTATATACATATGATGGATTATTATTCAGCAGTAAGAAACAGTGAAGTCCTAAAGCATGAAATAACATGGATGAAAACTTGAGGACATTGTTTTGAGTGAGATAGGTCAGGCACAAATGGGTAAATACTGTATAACCTCATGAATATGAGCTAATGATAATAAGTAAACTTATTGATTTAAAGTCTGATTATGGGTAATTGGGAGCTAGAATGAGGGGAGAGAAGGGGGAGTGGATTCTTAACATATTCAGAAGTTTTAACTAGGGTGAATTTAAATGTTTGGCAATGGAAAGAAGTGATAGTGGCATATTACGGTGAGTGTAATTAACAGTGCTAAATTAGAGTTGTGATTATGGTTGAAAAGAGAAATTTAGAATTTTATGTCACTAAAAGGAAATTTAGAGGATAAAACACAGGTCTATGTAAGAGAGTGAACTCTGATAGAAAATGACCAATTAACAGTACAAATATAAAAATGTTCTTTCATGAACTAAAACAAATGTACCTGACTGTTAGAAGGAGTGCATTATAGAGTGGTTCATGGAAAAATGCAGCTCTTGCAAACTGTGGACTATACTTAGCAGTAATATATTAATATTCATCAACAATAACAAATGAATACCATCAATACTAAGGGTCAATAATAGGGGGAAGAGGGGTATGGAGAGTTTGGGGTTGTTTTGTGGTTTTGTTGTAGTGATAAAGTATTTGTAAACTAGATTGTAGTGATGAGTAAAGAACTGTGTGATGACACTGTAGAATGTGGATTGTTCACTCTGGATGGATTGTGTAGTATGTCAGTATATCTCAGTAAAATTGCTTTAAAAATAGAACAACCAGAGAACTGCTTAATGATGAAGTCACAAAATTTCATTAAGAACATATTGCATTATTGCTACTTGCTGGTCACAGATCCCACATTCCATATATTAGAGGAGGCTTTGGAATCAGTGGCTTATGTTCCTGATGTGGTTTCTTAGTGGCAGACTGGAAAATATAGACTACATTTTCATAATAATTTGGCTGTGCATTATGGTATACCTGCTGGCTCCAAGTGTGACTGATTCCTTTTTTCATACACCCTTAGAGCCCCTTCAGGGTAGACAGTGTCTTCCAGATGGTGACTTTTGAAGGCAATTAAAGGCAATACTACCCATATTCACCTGAGTTAAAGGTTAAGAGGGAAAGCAAAAGACAGACCAAAAGACAAAACAGGAGAAAGCCTGATGAAAGAGATATATTGGAGGGCAAGGGTTTGCAAATCTTCTTTGTAAACCAAGAAAACAAGAGGCCAAAAAATGGCCAGGGCTATAAACTGACTCAGAAAATAACTGGAGAATATGTATATTGGTTGAATTGTTTTATTTCATTTTGATTTTGGATCCAAACATACATGGAAATCTCTGTAACATAATTAGCTACCCAAATGCAACAAAAATATAGGGAAAGAAGAAAATCAGGTTACATTAGTTATCATATTATAATATCCAAAATATCCAGTTTTCAAAAATAATTATAAGACATGCAAAGTAACAAGAATATATGGCCCACTCCAAGGAAGAATAAGAAGGAAACTAACAAAATCTTAACATGAGAAATTACAGATATTGTACTAGAAAAAGATATAACTTAGCTCTTTGATATATTCTAACAGATCTCACGAAACTATAGACAATGAAATAAAGGAAATGAAAAGTGTATCACCAAGCAGAAAATATCAAGAAAAGGAAAGAATAAGAAACGATATGGAAATTCTGGTTCTCAGTTGTACTATGACTGAAACTAAGATTTCACTAGAAAGGTTAAAAATCAGATTAAGGAAGTCAAACAAACAAAAGAAAATCAGAAAACTTGAACAAACAATTGATATTATCCAGTCTGAGAAACAAAAGAATAAGCTAAAACAGAGCTTAAGGGACTTATGGAAGAGCATTGACCTTACAAATATTCACATAAGGATTTCCCAGAAGAATTAGGAATTCAAGAAAGAGGAAGACAGAACATGTGAAAAAAATAACATCTTTCCATTTAATGAAAGACATACATCTACACATATAAGAAGTTTGATATACTTCAAGCACTATTACCTGGAGTAGATCCATGCTAAGACATATAATAAAACTTGCAGAGGACAAAGCCAGAGAGAATATTGGAGGAAATGAGAGAAATATCATATACATGGTGTCCCTCATTGTACTAGCAGCCTATGTCATATTTTTTGACTTTTTAAAAAACTTTTGTTGTCTAGTATAACATATACACAAAGCAAAGAAATAAAGAAGCAATAGTTTTCAAAGGACCCTTCAAAAAGTAGTTACAGGACAGATCCCAGAGTTTGTCATGCACTACCATACAATCCTCTCAGACTTTTTTCCTTCTAGCTGTTCAAGAACATAGGAGGCTAGAAGGCTAAATTTTTTTTATCACTACAATCAAATATTTTCTTTTTTGTGAAAAATAACATACATACAAAACAAGCAATCAATTCCAAAGCACAACAACATAGTTAGCTGTAGAACATATTTCAGAGTTTGACATGAGTAGCAATTCCACAATTTTAAGCTTTTATTTCTAGCTGATCTAAGATCCTGGAGACTAAAAGATGTCGATTTAATGATTCAGCAATCATATTCATTTGTTAAATCCTATTTTCTTGGTATAACTCCACCATTATCTTTGATCTTTCCATCCATCTCTTTAGGGGTGATTTGGCTATGGCCATTCTAAAGTTTTCATGTTGGAAGAGTCTTTCACTAATATGGGGTAAGGAGATGGAACTATCCAATGTTCTGGAGAGGCTGAGCCCTCTTGGATTCAGGATGTATCTGGTCTAGGGACCTATATGGAGGTTGTAGGTTTTTGGAAAGTTAAACTAGTGCATGGAACAATTTTGAAACTATATATTGCCATAGGTGTTCTTTAGAATTGGCTGTAATGGTCCTCATAGCATTTAGCAGGTTATGCAATGTCTAACTGAAGCTTACATAATAGCAACCTCCAGAGTAGTCCTCTTCACTCAATTTGAATTCTCTCTGCCACTGATATTAGTTACACTTCTTTTTTCCCTTTAGATAGGGATGGAATTGTTGATCCCATAGTGCCAGGGCTGCATTCATCCTTGGAGTTGTCTCCCACATGAACAAGTAGACTTTCACACATGGATGTCATGTCCCATGTAGAGGGAAGGGCAATGATTTCACTTGCAGAGTTGGGCTTAGAGATATTGAGGCCACAAATGAGCAAAAAAGATTTTGTCCAGAAGTAACTCTTAGACATACCTATAGGTAGGCCAATTTTCTCTGCTTCCTACATAAGTTTTACAAGAGTAAACCTCAAGATCAAGAGCATGGCCCACTGATTTGGGTGTCCATAACATTTGGCACAGTATCAGGGGATTTCCTGGTGGTTAAGTTTAATAGTTCCATATTTTTTCTTGCATCCATTAAGGGACTTTGCCAATACTTTTTAATTATCTGCTTAATATATTCTATGACATATCCTGGCATTACATTAGTATATACAGGATTAAAGGACCTCTTTCTTTTTCTGGGCTCCCTGTGTTTCAATGGCTCAAGTGAGCTATAGAGATAGTTTCAGTTAGATTCTATGCTACAGAAAATTTAGGTTCCAGTACAAATAAATTTTTTTCCTTTGGTTTCAAAGAGTATGTATGATTCTAACATATAGACATTGTCTTCCTTACGCCTGTGTTCTGAATTACTTTAACACCAGCCTGTTTGGCTTCATTCTTATCTATTAATATCAGGTTTTATATTCTCAAAATATAAAAAAAAAGGCTTCTCAATTCAGAAATAATAATTTCCACTCCAGACTAAATGAGTCTTCTATAAAAGCTTACAATATATGCCCATATTTTCTTGTAAACATTTTCTAGAGGAGACCATAGCATTGTTGTTTTGCTTCTGGCTTATTTTGTCTCACAAAATGCCCCACATGTTCATTAACATCCTTGCTTGCTTCACAACTTTGTTTCTTTTTTGTAGCAGCAAAACATTCATTCACAAGTATACTCCATCATTCATCAATCTATTTCTCAATCAGTGCATCTTTCAGCCACCTGCCTTCATCAAGGATAATGTATAGTACCCAAAGTCCACAGTTCATCAACACTCTCAAATTTAGATAATTTTACTTTTCCCAAGTGAAAGAAAATCAGTAAACACATCCCCACCAAATAGTAAATCTAAACCTCCTCTTAACTCTTGTCCCACCCCTATTGTTTATCTCTACTGTTGCTCTGGTAGCACTGATGATTTCCTTTTAAAGATATATCCTTGGGTTTTGGGGTGCAATGACTATATATATCTCTTAGGTCTAATTCATTTATCAAGTTGTCTAACTTTTCTGTTTCCTTGTTGATCTTGTGTTTGGCTGTTCTTTTAATAGAGGAGAGTGGTGTATTGAAATCTTCTGCCATTATTGTTGAAACATCTATCATTCCCTTCAGTTTTGCCAATGTCTGTCTCATGTACTTTGGAGCTGTTTGATTGGGAGCATATAATTTTATGATTCTAATATCTTCTTGGTGCATTGTGCCTTTAATTAATGTATAGTGTCCTTATTTGTCTCTTACAATGCCTTTACATTTAAAGTTTATTTTGTCCAATATTAGTATAGCTACTCCTGCTAGCTTTTGTTTACAATTTGCATGGAAAATAGTTCACCATCCTTTCACTTTCAATCAATTTGTATCAATTTTTCTAAAATTAGCCTCTTGTAAGCAGCATATAGCTGTATTATATTTCTTAAACCATTCTACCAATTTGTATCTTTTAATTGATAAGTTTAGTCTCTTAACATTCAAAGTTATTACTGAAAAGACATTTCTTGGGTCCACCATCTTATCTTTATGATTTTATTTTTCAGAAATATATATTCTTTTCCTTCCTTCTCTTTTTATCCTTTCAGGTGTGCTCCTTTCCAGACCTCCCTCTCCTGTTTTTCATTCATTTAGCAGAACTCCATTTAGTTCATTGACAAATTATTTCAGGATTTGTTTGTCTGTGAAAATTTTAATCTCTCCCTCAGTCTTGAAGGGCAATTTTTCTTAGTACAGAATTCTTGGCTGGAAGTCTGCCTCTTTTAGGATCTTAAATGCCTTCTCACATCCATGGTGGCAGTTGAGTAATCTGAACTCAGTCTAAATGTGGTTTCCCTTGTATATAGTAGATTGTTTTTGTCTTGTTGCTTTCAGAAGTTTCTGCTTTTCCTCAACATTTAACAGATTGATAAGTATGTGTCTTCAGGGAAGGCCTATTTGGATTTATTCTGTTTGGAGTACATTGGGCTTCTTTGACTTGTATATTTATGGCCTTTATAAGGTTTGGATAGTTTTCACCCATTACATCCTCAACTATTCTTCCTGTCCCTTTATTCCTTTTTTCTCCTTCTGGGAAACCAATGGTTCTTATATTTGTGCATTTTGTTTTGTCTGTTATTTCCCTGAGATCCAATGCAAATATCTCCATCATCTTTGCCATTAGCTGTTTTCAGTGTTTGAAATCTGTTATCCTGTCTTTTATATCACTTATTGTTTCTTCTGTCTCTTCAAATCTTCTGTTATGTGCCTCCAGTATGATTTTTTATTTGGTCAACATAGTCTTTAATCTCTGTAACAGCTGCTATTTTTCTATTCTTTCAAATTCCTCTTTATGATCTCCTATTTCTTCTTGACCTCCTTTATGTCACTAGTCATCCCATGTATTTTATTAAGTAGAGGTATATGAACATCTTTGATTAGTTGCTCCAATGTCTTTGTTTCTTCTAGTGCTTTATTTTGGTCATTAGGCTGTGCTATATCTGCATTTTGATATGCTTAGTGATCTTCTCTTGTTTTCATTGCATGTAAATATCTCGATAGATTTGCTTTGGGAATTGATTTCCTTCAATAGTTTAAAGCCTTGTGCTTGTGAGGTGTATGTGGAGCAGGAATCAGGTTACAGGGTTGGGTACAACAGTGTGGTGATTTGCTAGAGCATGGGCATAGCTGAAAGTTTGGAATGATTTACTGGTGCTTGTGAATGTGGGTGACCAGTGACCAGAGAGGATACAGCTGTGTGAGTGCACAGGTCTGGGGATGTAACTTGTGCACAAGTATAGGTGTGGGGCCCTTTGTGGAAATGCACAGAGCTGTGGCACTGGTTTGGCATTATGCCTTCATTAGCTGGGGGCAGATGTGACCCAACTGTTCATGTCTGTACTTGCTCAGAGCCGGGACATGTGACTGAGGGCCTTGCATATGTGCAGGTCTAGGAATGCCATAAACTGATGTTCCCAGAGCTGAAGGTCATGATTGTGGCCATGCACACAACAGGTCTATGCATGCCATAAACTGATATTCCCAGAGATGAGGGGCACAACTGGGGCCAAGCATAGGTGCAGATCTAGGAGTGCCATAAACTGACATGTGGAGCTCAGAGGGTTTTGTGTGAGGCATTGTGATACTATGGGGAGTAGGGTGCTGATTGTAGCCTGGGTTTGGAGATGTATGCCTATGGCATTTATGCACTGCTGATAGCCTCCAGGGAGCATGGAGAAGGAGGTAACACTCAGGAGACATGTCAGAAAGGTTTGTTGGGCTGCATTTAGGGTGGGGGTGTGTGGTGGTTACACACACTGTGTGTTAGTGGGGTAGAGGTGCTTGGAGTATGGGGAGTGGGTGCAGGTGACAGCGTTCAGGTGCATGGAGTTTGGAGTGATTCATGGGTCATGGGGTGATTCATGGGTCATGGAGCTGTGCTGATGTGGGTAGCATATTCAAGGAACACAGCTTGGCTTACTACCTAGTCCCCATCTCCCCATCCATGTAGTTCTGTGGGCTCAGTACTTCCATGTTATGCTCCAGTCTTCTGATTCTCAGTTCCTTAGTCTCTGCAACCAGGGCCACCCTATGTGGTGCAGAATATCTCCCAGGTCAGCTGCATTCCTGAATTGCTCTCTCAGTTGCCCTCCCATCCCTTCTCTAACTTTTCCTTAGAGCAGGTCTGAACTTGATCTATCCTTTTCATCCATCTTTCCAGAAAGCCTCACACACTGTAGCATATTTCCAATACTTGCAGTGTGACACAATGGGGAACAGGAGGTTATTTGCAACCTGGGATTGTTTGCAACTCCTCTCTCAACCCTATTAACTTAAGGTAAAAGCATAAAACCATATTTATTTACCTTACACAGAACATTAAGTATACAGATTCAATTTGTGACAATAACCTAAAGGAAACAAGATATGTATAAAAGCAGAGTATTTGTATACTACTAAAGCTAATTTGATATTAACCCAAACTTCTCTATTAATTTAAATACAAATTATAATCCCCAGGTCAACCATTAAGAAAATATGAAATAAGTAAAGAAAATGAGAAGAGTGAAAGAAAGTATTAGAGCAAAATGAATTAAACACAAAGAAAGGAGAAATGGAGAAAACAAGGATCAAAAATACATATGACAGATAGAAACCAAATAATGAAATGGTCATTCTATTTTATTAGGAATTAATTTAAATGTAAAGTGAATAACTATGCCAATGAAAATGTGGAAATTGGCATAAGTGATTACCAATAAATCATTACATGTTAAAAAGTTATACCTGGGAATCAGGCCAGTCTGGCTAACACAGGTGACTTCAATATGCATTTCTGCAACTGAAATTCAGGATCCACAGCTGGTTTGGTATGTGGCTGCCCAAGTCCTCCTCACCCTGTGCTGGGTTTCCATGATGAACTTGCTGGTGTTGCTGAGCCATATCCCAGCCCAGGTGGACTCCCATTGCTGCTTCCTGGCCTGGAACCCAAAAAGGATCCTACTGGCTTCACCTAGGGGTGACCATACTCTCAACCACTGGGATCATGAGGGTGGCAGGTGGATCTGCAAGTCTGTCTTCTTGAGGGTAACCAGAGAACTGTGTGAGTGGAGGCTTAGTCTCCCTTTGAGAATCATATGGCTTCTTCCAGCTTTGAAGCTACTGTTTGTATTTGGAAGTAGAACCAGGATACACTTTGGAGGGTCATGGAAATGAGGTCAAAGCAGTGGCATGGGCCCTATCTGGCAAACACCTAGCAAACTGCAACCAAGATAAGAATGTCTCAGGGAATTTGCTGAAGAACATGAGTATGAACATGTGAGTGTCCTCAACTACCATACTCAGAATGTCCACCATGTGGTCTGGCATCCCAAACCAGGAGTTTTAGGCTTTTACCAGCTGAAATGACACAGTGAAGCTGCACCAGGATCAAGAAGATGACAAGGTATGTTGTGTCACCCTAGAAAGGCACAATCCCACCTCGTGGAGCTTTACCTTTGTCTCCAGTGGCCAGCACCTGACATCTTGTGCTGATAACTGCACAATGCCTATTTTGTGCCAGTGCCTACAAGGCAACAAGCAAGTGGTGGCATGCAGTGGCTCTGACCCCAGCTGGAAATGTTTCTAGAGTTTATCTGGCTTTTCCTTTAAGAGCGATTATCATACTGTTTGCTGTCAGCTGATGTGGGCTGAGATTTAGACTTTTTTACAGAGGTTTTGGCTGTAATCCATTGAATGGCAGTCAAAATTCCCCAAGGTGCTGCAGACTGAGGCTGGTAAACAAAAAGCTGCTATCTCAGATGCGTTGGACACTCAGGGAGGCTTCATAGCACCAGTGGAGCTCCCTAGGAGCCTTCTGCAAGGGTGACAGGAGAACTCACTAGAGGGGAAGACAACTGTGCATTTCACATGCTTACCAAGTGCCAGAGGAGCAAACACACTCAGCCTCTTGGAAGAGAAGTAACTTCCATTTGTCATGTTCCTTCAATGCCCTCTATTGAAAAAGTAAAATTATCATAAACTGATTCTGTATTTGTGGGTTACCCTTTTTAATTGTACCAGTTTGTATTCTTTACATTTTGAGTTTAATTAAATACTTATAAATTTAGAATTGGTATACTCTTACTGATGAAATAGATAATTTAAAAATATTCCTCATCATTACTAATATTTTTGCCATAATATATTTCTGTTGATATTAACTAGAGTAGAATAGCTTTCTTTTGGCTATTTTTTGCATGGTATTTTTTCAGGTTTCACTTTAAGCTTATCTCAGCAATTAACATATTAATCAGAGAAAAACCTAAGATTATATAGTAGATTTGAAAAAACCACTTGTTTTTCAAGCAACAACAGATTTCTTTAATGAGCAGTACATGAATCTTCAAATAATTATTAATATCAAAATGACATTAAAAAGTAAGTTTAAATTCTTCACAATGTGATTAAATGGAAATTAACAAAAATGATCAAAGTGAAATTTCCCACATACTTGGAAATTAAAATATATTATCATAAATGTCACATAGTTTATAAAGAACACAATGAATTTAGAACATATTTTGGAATTCATTTTTAAAAAACTATATCTGAAAATATTTTGGTAGCAACAAAAACTAAAGCATCAAAGGCCAATTTATAGCCTGTAATGCATGAGATAGAAATAAAGTAAAGCGAGAAATCAAGGTTCTAAACATCCATCACAAGAATTTCCAAAATTGATAGACAACTAAACTTAAAGGAGTTAAAAAGAAAGAAAAATATCAAATGAATAGAATAGGAAAAAATATCAAATGAATGGAATAGTATAAAAACAAAGGTTGAATGGAAACACAGATAATTTTTAAAAAGCAATAAACTCAGCAGGTGTATGTATAGATTGTTCCAGAAAAACTGAGGTGTAAATGTCAACATCAGAAATTAAAAGACATAAACATTTTAAAGTGTAAATAATATCATATTTTAAAAATTATGTCATAAATTTGGGAATCTAGATTGAATGAATGCATTTTAAGTAAAAACATTACAAAATCTGATACAAGAAGAATTGTGAAACTGAATTTAAGATCTAAATTGCAATTTAAATTCAGAATCATTAAGATTCTCACAAGGAAAACAATTACAACCAAATGTCTTCAGAATAAATTCAACAAAACATTATTGATAAGATGAAATGATAAGGTTGAATATACCAGAAAACAAAAGTTATAAAAATATTGTCAGTATGGAGAGGAGCAAAGGCTGGAATTGAGAGAGCAAAAGAAGTTCCAAAAGTATATGTATTTATTTATTTGAGCTGCAACAAATTTGACCCTGAAACAAAATGGTTGTTGGGGTAGTATGGGGTGTTTTCAATATACCTTGCTATGTCATTTGTGTATCTATATAGAAAAACCAAAACATAATGCCTATTTCATATGCTGTATAAAATCAATTGCAGATGAATCTGAGTATGACTTTGAAAATGAAAACAGTAAAGAAAATTTTTAAAAAAATAATACATAAAATTCATAATCAATAAAGGAAAAGATAGTTGAATTAAACCAAATGACCCTGGTTCAGATTTTCCTCACTGGAGAGGAAAAATTTAAGTGATGAAATGGCAATCCAGAAAGTGAGAGGTAATAGTTACCACACATAAACCATCAATGCCACATATCTAGAAAATATGTTGCTCTATCATAAATAAAAAAGACAGAAAAATCAATAGAAAAAGGGACAATATATTTGATGATGCATCATTTATCATAATTCCAAAGGGTCAATAAATGCACAGGAAAACACTTAATCTCATTAGAAATCAGGCAAAGACACTAAATACTCACCCAATTATCATAAACAAATTCACATATAAGGATTTTTAAAAATGGTGCACTTAAAATATCTAATTACTGACAAAATTATGAAATACTTAAAAAATTCCTTTGGGATTATTTTTATCCTTTGATAGAAATATTTTTATTACAATAAAAATTAAGTGAGATGGGACAATTTCATAAAAGTGAAAATAAAACCTTAAAACAATTAGAATAGACATGGGTGTATATTTACATGAATTATATAAAGAGGCTCAACAACGAAGGAAACTATTTCAATGACCTTATATCATAATATTAAAGTGTACCTCACAAGAATCCCTAACTTGATTACAATGCAGCATTTGTGACACATGGCATTTATTGATTTCTTGCATATATGAATAACTGAGACAAATGTATAAGAAAAAAATGATGACCCATAAATATTAAAGTATATAAGCAGACATTTAACAAAAAGTTTTAAATATGTACTTATAATAGTATCAAAATAAACCTGATAGTGTTAAAACCTGATATTAAAATAAACCTAATAAGGGCAGCTGCCGTGGCTCAGCAGGCAGAGCTCCAACCTGTCGTGCTGGAGGTCTGCAGTTCAATCCCTGGTACCTCCTGCCCATATGCAAATTTAAAAATTAAAAAAAAAAAAATAAAATAAACCTAATAAACCATCTCAAATTATAAATTGGCATATTATTTGGAGTTGTTTATTTCATAAATGTTTAAATATCTTGTCAAAATATATGTCCAATGATGTAGATATTCCACCCCTGAACTTATTTTCAGAAAATATGATACTTACACAAAGATAAATGTTATAAAATCAACTGCATAATTATTTAAATTACTAAAATTCTGAAAGCAAGCTCAATGCCTATAGCAAGGAATCATTTTAAATTTATGGAACTTACATAGGACCAGGCCATGAAGCCATTAAATCCAGGTAGTATATAAATTTTTTTCATACATCCAACTGGGGTATAAAAGTGGCAATTACTAAATGATATTCAATTCAGGATAGTAACATATGTACATATGATGTAGTAAGAAGTAAGATTGGTTTTACTTGACTTGATGGTTTAATTTATATTTATTTTATCTTCATTTTTTATTTCAATACATTTGCTAATAAGTAGAATTAGTATCTAGCTTAATGTGAAAATAATTGTTACAATAAAGAAGAATCAAGAGATGGAAATAATTTAAAGTTGATTTAAAATATTCCCATCTGGATTTTAATAAAATGTCTTAGCAATCTAACAATTTGTTACCAATGGAAATTATGTTATATGAATTTGAATTCATCATTCCATGTATTATATTCTATTTAAGCACTACATAAAATTTGCAGATATGCAAATACCACATAACATATCATAATTGTTTAATACTGCAGAATATTTCCAATCTCCTGTTTATTGAACTGTTTAAAAGTTTCAGATAGCTTTCCAACTTGGAGAAACATTTCCTCAATTTTGCAACTCATAAAAAATACCAATTACACATAAAATAAAAAGTGGACACAAAACCAACCTCAATCTGCTTTCCTTGCCATACTTGTTTATATGCTGTTTTTAAAAATATATTGTAAACAAACAAATATAAACATTCTTGTCAACCAAATATTCTTGACACGATTACAATCAATGGGTCACAGTATCATCACATAGTTAGCATTCATCACCATGATGTTTTTTTTAACATTTGCATCTCACCAGCAAAATCAAAGAAATGAGAAAAAACTCATACATGCCATACCCTGTACTCCTGCTTCTCACTGACCACTAGCATTTCAATCTACTCAGTTTACTTTAACATTTGCTCCCCCATTATTTATTTCTTAACCATATTTTTTGCTCATCTGAAATACAATAGATAAAAGGAACATCAGACAAAATGTTTTCACAATAACACAGTCACACTGAAAAAGTTACATCATTATACAATCAACTTCGAGAAGCATGGCTACTGGAACACAGGTCCACAGTTTCAGGGATTTCCCTCTAGCCACTATAATACACATAGTGGGGGGAGGCAGTGAGTTCAGCTGAGAGAGAGAGGCCACATCTGAGCAACAAAATAGGTTCTCTGGCATGACTCTTAGACCTAATTTTAAGTCTAGCTCATCTATTGTAATATTCAAATTCTCTGTTTCTTTATTGTTCCTCTGTCTAGATGTTCTGTCCATTGATGAGAGTGGGGAATTGAAGTCTCCAACTATTACAGTAGATGTGTCTATTTCAGTGTTTGCAGTGTTTGCCTCATATTTTGGAGCATTCTGGTTTGGTGCATAAATATTTATGATTGTAAGGTCTTCATGCTGAATTGTTCCTTTTATTAGTACATAGTATCCTTCTTTGTCTCTTTTAACCGTTTTACATCTGAAGTCTAATTTGTTGGATATTAGTATAGCTACTCCTGCTCTTTTCTGGTTGTTATTTGCATGAATATCTTCCCAACCCTTCACTTTCAACCTATGTTTATCTTTGGGTCTAAGATGTGTTTCCTGTGGACAGCATATAGAAGGATCTTGTTTTTTAATCCATTCTGCCAGCCTATGTCTTTTGATTGGGGAGTTCAATCCATTAACATTTAGTGTTATTACTGTACGGGTAGTACTTTCTTCTACCATTTTGCCTTTTGTATTTTATATGTCATATCTAATTTTCCTTCTTTCTACAGTCTTCTCCACATCTCTCTCTTCTGTCTTTTCATATCTGTTTCTAGTGCTCCCTTTAGTATTTCTTGCAGAGCTGGTCTCTTAGTCACAAATTCCCTCAGTGATTTTTTTGTCTGAAAATGTTTTAATTTCTCCCTCATTTTTGAGGGACAATTTTGCTGCATATAGAATTCTTGGTTGGCAGTTTTTCTCTTTTAGTAATTTAAATATATCATCCCACTGACTTCTTGCCTCCATGGTTTCTGCTGAGAAATCTACACATAGTCTTACTGGGTCCCTTGTACGTGATGGATTGCCTTTCTCTTGCTGCTTTCAAGATCCTCTCTTTCTCTTTGACCTTTGACATTCTGATTAGTAAGTGTCTTGGAGAATGTCTATTTGGATCTATCCTCTTTGGGGTATGCTGCACTTCTTGAATCTGTAATTTAAGTCTTTCATAAGAGTCAGAAAATTTTCAGTGATAATTTCTTCCATTAGTTTTCCTCCTCCTTTTCCCTTCTCTTCTCCTTCCAGGACACCCACAACACGTATATTCATGTGCTTCATATTATCATTCAATCCCCTGAGTCCCTGCCCATATTTTTCCATTTTTTTCCCTATAGTTTCTGTTTCTTGTTAGATTTCAGATGTGCAAAATCCTATCCTCTGTCTCTTGAACTGTACCATTGTAGGTTTCCATTGTTTTTTTTTTCATCTCTTCTACTGTGCCTTTCATTCCCAAAAGTTCTGTGATTTGTTTTTTCAGACTTTCCATTTCTTCTTTTTGTTCCTTCCTTGCCTTCATATCCTACCTCAATTCATTGATTTTGCTTTTGATGAGGTTTTCCATGACTGTTAGTATATTCTGAATTAATTGTTTCAGCTCTTGTATCTAATTTGAACTATTGGTTTGTTCCTTTGACTCAGCCATATCTTCAATTTTCCTGGTGTGATTTGTTATTTTTTGCTGGTGTCTAGACATTTAATTACCTTAATTAGTTTATTCTGGAGATTGCTTTCACTTCTCTTCCCTAGGATTTTCTTGCTGGATGAATTTGTTGTCTATTTGTTCTTTGACATTCAGTTCAGCTTTTTCAGGATCTCTAGCTTACGTTTTGTTTAACAGAGGATAATTTTTTTGTTCTTGTTTCTTGCACTGCTTTTATGGTGCCCCCCCACCCTTAGGAGGATCTACATACATATTATAGACTCTAGCCAGGTTTTCCCAGACTAAATGATCTCCTATCAGGGGGTAGGAGTCACCTGCATCAGTTTTCCCTGAGAGTGAGACCCAGAAGGTTAAAAGACTTTCCTGTGAAGTCTCTGGGCTCTGTTTTTCTTATCCTGCCCAGTATGTGGTGCTTGTCTGCCTGTGGGTCCCACCAGCATAAGATGATGTGGCACCTTTAACTTTGGAAAACTCTCCCTGCTGGGGGTGTGGTGGAGTCAGAGGAGAGGTTGTAGGCTGGTTTTAATGGCTTCAAATTTCCAACCCCTGGGGTCTGAATTCCTTGATGGAGGGATTCCACCTGAGTTGGTCTTCACCCCTCCCCTGCAGAAAGCACAGGCTCCAGACAAGCCCTGAAAGCAGCCCATTTTTGCCTATGCTTGGGGAAGTTGTAGCCTGAGAAGTCCCGCTACTGAATCCAGAGGCAGCTAAGCCTCTGTAGAAAGACAGCCACAAAAACCTACATTTCCTCCCCTTTCCTCTTTTTCCATTAGCCCAATGAGTGACCTCTGCCTTGGCCAGGTTCACCTGAGCTGTGGGCCTATTTTTAGTAGTCAGAATTTGTTAATTAATGCCACATTTGGTGTTTGGTTGGACTCAGCCCCTGCTGCTGTTAAAGTCTCTTTCCTTTTCCCTCTGGGAAGCAGTCTGTGGGGGAGGGGCACTGACCACCATGGCTTGGGGAACTCATGGTTCTGGGGAGGCTCACAGCTGGTCCAGCTGGTCCAGACTCGGGTACCTTGTGTGTCTGGTTACTGACGTGGCTCCGGGAGCTGTTCTGTACTGTTTCTGGTTATTTATTAGTTGTTCTGGAGGACAAACTAAAATGCACACATTGCTAAGCTGCCATCTTGGCCACACCGCCAGACCTAATTTTAAGTAGGCTTAACCTATCCTTTGCAGGGATAAGTTTCATTTCCCATGTGGTGGGGTGGGCAATGATTCCTCTTGCAGAATTGGGCTTAGAGAAAGTGAGGCCACATCTGAGCAACAAATGAGGTCCTCCAGAAGTAACTCTTAGGCATACCTACTGTATAGGTAGTCTAAGCTTCTCTGCTACCTACATAAATTTCACAAGCGTAAGTCTCAGGATCAAGGGCGTGGACTATTGATTTGGGTTTCCCTAAATTTTGACACAGTATCAGGGAATTCCCTGATGGTAAAGTTTAATAGTTCCAAAATTTTTCTCCCATCCTTTAAGGGAGCTGGCCAATACCTTTTGATTATCTGCTTAATGTACTCGATGTATCCTGGCATTATATTAATCTATATGGTATTAAATGACCTCTTTCTTATTCTGTGCTCCCTGTGTTTGAATTGCTTAAATGAGTTATAAAGACAGGTTGAGTTAGATTTTGTGCCGCAAAAATTTCATGTCCAGACCAAATAAAGTTTTCTTCCTATTGTCTCAAAGAATGTGTTTCTAAAATATAGACACTGTCTTTCTTACCCTTTCATTCTTAATTAATTTAAACCCAATCTGATTAGCATAATTCTTTTCTCTAAATATAAGATATATATATATAACAGTCACTCAAAATCCAGAAGTAATAATTAGCACTCTGAACTTAATGCGTCTGCTATAAAAGCTTACAATCTAGGCCCTCCCTTGTTTCCTTATAAGCATTTTTTTAAAAGGAGATCATACCATTGTTCTTTTGTTTCTGGCTTATTTTGCCTCACCAAATTTCCTACATGATCATTTACATTATTGTATGCCTCATGACTTCATTCCTTTTTGTAGCAGCACAACCTTCATTCATAAGGATAAACCATTGTTCACCAATCTACTTCTCAGTTAGTGCAACTTCAGCCACCTGCATTCATCAAGTATCATGCATAGTGCCCAAAGTCCACAGTCCATAAACATTCTCAATTTTGGATAAGAGAAAGAAAATCTATGTACACACCCTTGCCAAATAGGAAATCTAAATCACCTCTTAACTTTTGCTCCTCCCCACATTATTTGCCTCTGCTGTTGCTGTGGTTGTGCTGATGGTTTCCTTTTGAACATGGCTTACAGTATGTAATATCAATTTTCCCCCAATATCCTGTGCTTAAATACTCTTTGTATATGAATCACATCTTTGAAGTAACTCTGGCAAGAACTAATTTATATTTCTAGTGTTAATCAGTTGGACACATAGGTCTATACACCCCCTTTCAATCTTGTTCATTGTCAATATGATAATACTACTGATAGACTCACTAGAGAACAACCTTCACTTTTATATATTTCCTGATTTTGGAGTTCAGCCTTATTAGCTAACCACTCACCCATCTCTAGCTTCTGTACATCTCTAAGTCCCCTATATTCTTATTATAAGCCTTGGATTATACCTTTGCAAAAGTTATAAAAGTGGAATTATACAGTATCTATTCTTTTGTGTCTGCCTCATTTCACTCAGCATTATGTCCTCAAAGGCCCATGCATCTTGTCATGTGTGCATTTCATCTTACTGCTGCCAAATATTTCATCATATGCATATACCACATTATGTTGATCCACTCATCTGTTGTGCATTTGGTTTTTTTCTGCCTTTTGGTGATTGTGAATAGTGCTGCTTTGAAAATCAATTTGTGTCATTGCTTTCAGCTCTTGTGGGTATATACAAAGCAGTGCTATTGCTGGGTCAGAGGGCAACTTGAAATTTAGTTTCCTAATGAAACACCAAGCAGTCTTCCATAGTGGCTATACCATTATGCATTCCAACCAGCAGTGCATAAGTGTCCCAATTTCTCCACATCCTCTCCAACACTTATAGTTTCTTGCTTGTTTGATAGCAGCCATTTTTATAGGTGTGAGGTGGTATCACTTTGGAATCTTAATCTGCATTTCCCTTATAGCCAATGAAAATGAGCATCTCTTCATATGCTTTTGAGTCATTTGTATTTGCTCTTCAGAAAAGTGCTTATTCATACCTTCAGCACATTGTATAATTGGGTTTGGGTTGTTTGTTCTTTCATTGTTGAGATGTATGATTTCTTTGTACATACCAGATATCAAAACTTTGCCTTATAGCCCTGATGAATCCCAGAGTGATTTGATCAGTGAGTGGAAAAGTATTTGCAAAGTCCCCTTTGGGGAATGGTGAGAATGGGGGAAAACTCAACTTCCCCAAGTTGAATTCTTGATATTCTCACAAGCAGTGTGGACAACCAAAGCTATAGGCTGAGCCCCCAGTCTTGGGGTTTGTTCATATGAAACTTAACCCCACAG
>PVIY010024063.1:0-38536 GCA_004026745.1 Myrmecophaga tridactyla | reverse complement strand
ATTAATAGAATATTAATGTCAGATCAATTAACCCATCGATATTAATGACTGATTAATCAGATGGATATTTTGATTAGGTTGTATTAATAGAATAGAATTAAAGATAATCATTCTTTATCATATTTCTCCTAGTTTGATATTTGTCTTTGATTTTACGTGGTGTCAGTAGAGAAGTAGGTTTTGTTTTTTTTTTCCATTATGTCCTTTGTGTTTTTGGTTAAGTTGATTTGGGGGTACTTTCTGATGCTGTTTTTGGTATAAGAATACTTAGATTCAAAAGATTTGTCTGAGCAGGGAATTTTTATATACTTTCTGAATTTAAAGCAATTAGCATATCCAAAGAAGTATATACATTTTTTAAAAGTCTACATTGAAAGGAATTTCAAAAATGAATTCGAACAAGAATAAAGTAATCCATCTTATACATCAGCCCCCTTGGAGATACTCAGACATGTTATAAGAATAACAAAACATCTGCCACTTGGTATATACCAGATTGCTCATGAAACCTGGGATGTGGCTTTGAAACAATACATAGATAGTATTTATTGAGTTTACTTCTTTATTATAGAGAATTTCAAACATATACTAAAGTAGAGAAAATAATATAATGAACCTTCATGTACCCATACCCAGCTTCAACTTTTAACTCATGCCCAATCTCCCTTCTACCAACCCCCTACCCATTTACCACCTTTGAAGCAGATCTAAGAAATCATGTCACTTTACCTGTAAATTCTTTGCAACATCATAGTATTTCAGTATCGTGTTTTTGCTTTAGATCTGGGATTCCTACTTTTACCTCGCAGTCATTTTTATAAATCAGCTGTGTCTGCAATTGGAGATGTTCACACCTTCCAAAAAGAAAAAGGTGTTAGAAAAGTAAGTACCAATGTAGAATTAGGTGGATATTAGAAGTAAATTAAATGTTGTGCCTTTTAAAGTATGTTTAGTTTAAATGGCTCCTAAATTAGAATGGCCCTAACTAATTTTATAGTAGGGAGTCACACAGTGGAGAGGAAGTGAGCAAGCAGACAAGAAGCAATCTTCTCTGGAGGTTTCAGTATTTTGAAATATTTAAGCTTTTTTTGCCTGGGTCTTACAGGATTCAAAATTATTATAAAAGCAAAAAATTATAAAAATAAATGTATTTTACTAAGGATTTATATGAGGATTTGAGTTAGCGGCATCAAGACATTACATTCAACATCTTTAAAAACATACTGTCTTTTATTTCAGATTGATAGATTATATCCTAATGAGACACAAATACTCGTTTGTCCTCAGGCTTTGTGTCAGATTTTATTTTTGTTCTGTTTCAGATATGGTGACATGAGGGTAACAATGGGTTGTGAAATTTTCAGCATGTGGCAAAACCTAGGTAAGTGATGAAAAGAGAAACCACCTCCATTGTACAACATATCATTGTGCTTTGAAGCATAGAAATAGAGAGCAATTTACCAATGTCTAAATCAATAAACATATCAAATAGAAAGTAATTGACATTTTTGCATTGTATATGGTTACAACTAATTTTTTAAATTAGTGTCTGAGAAATCACCTTACCTTTGTGTGTTTGATTATTAATGAGGGATAAATTTTATAATTTAGCATTGCTCCAGTAACACACAACCTATTTCTAGGGTTGATGTAACCTTTCAGAGCTTGAAACTATGACTACTCATAATTTTTGGAACTCTGAACTGAGGCAGTGAATTCTAATAAATTTATTTTAAACTTCATGAAACATTGATATGAGCATCACTACTTTTAAAAACTTGAAACCATTGACCTATATTATAAAGAATATAATGGAAAAGGTTTGAAAAGCATCTCCAGTTGCTAAGAGACTGTAAGATCCAATGTTGTTAATCTTCCATAGCAGATAGAGCATATTATACTAGCAAATTGATGGCACAGATATGGTTGCACAGAAAAGAATAGTATTTGGAAAATAAATTGTTTTAAAATCGCATTGGCATAGAGTGTCTTTCTAGAAATTCATCACTTATTTAATTTGGCATGTTAACTATGAAAGTTTGTGTATTCATTTTCTAAGCTGTATTTTCATTCCTCCTTGTGGTTTATAAAAGTGAGTGACCTATTTGAATTGAATACATAATGTCCTAAAAGGTCTTTTCTCTTGAACTCATCCAAGCACACTTTGGATATGAAAGGATGTGTTTTCTGCGCGTAAAAATGGGTCCAGTAGGTTTTCCTTCAATTCATGTTACTAGGTGATTTCTGACCAGGATTGTTACTATTAGGTGTAGCAAGTTGAGGGACCTTAGGGTATATTAACTTAGCTCAATCTTCAGTGCCTGCTGGTGGTTACAGAAAAAATGCAAGTTGGCATCTTGAAATAACCTCCAACTATCATAAGGACAACCAGAAAAAGTACATGATTTTTCCTTCGATTCTGGTCAAAATTAGCATCAAATGTTTGCCTCTCTTGGAGAATATGTCTGTAAGTTCATGTATTGCTTATTCTTTGTGTCCTTCTTCTTCCAAAGCAGATCAAGACTCTTCTAGTATCTATTCTACATTTGGCATTAATTTAGCAAGAACCTTCCCAAGGAACACCACATCAAAATGCTGTTTGACAGCAATCATGGTTGTTTAGGCTCTTGTCGGAGCTCACGTGACAAGACCAGGACAGATTGGGTGTCTGGGAGTTAGAAAACATGGCAGGTTTCCTCTTCTAGATAAATCTCAGCATTTCCATATATGGTCATTTCCATATAAATCTTTATCCAAGTCAGGATCATGAATTTAGGCCCATGACCTAAATAAAGGTGGCATCTTCAGTATCCCTAAAGATGTCAGCTTATTCTTCATAAGCCTTTCTTCTCCATGTTGTCCTTATTGTAAAAGAAAAATTTCTGTATCTCTCTGGTTTTCATTTTGAATTGCTTCTTCCAGTTCTACTCGGAAATATAGAGAATGTAGAAAATCTCTGGAGCATGTTGGTCCCCATAAAGCATTATTTTGCCAGTACACCTTAGAGCAGTGTTACTCAAGTTGGGCCAGCAGCATCCAAGACACTGAGAGCTTGTAGAAATGTAAACTGTCTGGCTCCACCCCCAGAACTGCCAAAACCCAAACTCAGCAATCTGAGTTGTAACAAGTTCTCTAGGTGAGTTTGTTTTTTTTGCACTTACCTAAAGATTGTAAAAGTATTGCTTTAGACCACACTATCCCTTTTCCTTGTTTCCAGTTCTAAAAACTAGCTCTAGCACAGTTCTAGGGCTCTGTTAGAAAATGCTTATTCTGTATAATTTACAGATTCCAGCATGACATAGTTCGAGTATAGGGTGGGTGTAAAGTTCACTTTATTCCTTAGTTTCTGCGTTATTTCCATAGAGTTATGTCATAACTTTTCTGAGACTTCCCAAACATCAGGAGAATTTTAAGGTTCATTGCTGATATACAAAAGCTAGAATTGGATAATGTTTATAAATGTTAAAGCCTCTCATCCAACATACATTTTTACAAAATGACAAGAAAAATAAAGTATTCAGGGTACAACCTAAAATTTCTATAGAACTTAAATCAGTTTGTTATTTATGAATATTAAAATGTATTAGTTATAATTTGGTTTACCTATAAATATGTCATGTTGAATATTTTGGATGCTGAAGGAGAATTTATTTACATAATTATAAATTTGCATTTTCTAATGGAACCAGTCAATGAATTAAATTTGATAACGTTTCTTAAGCACTGGCCATGTGCAGGATGTTCGGGGGAATACTAGGAACTCATGGTTAGTACCTGTTAAGAACCTTTTAAGAGCTTTAAAAATCTTGTATTTTTAACATTTTGTCTAATTATGTGGAAAGCAGAATGCTTAAGATAAAATATGTATTATGTTTTAGTAAAACAAGGTGAACTTTTATGATTTCGTGAATCAAGATCTTTAGTAGTTTTTAAGAGACCCAAAAAGCATTTAATTTAAGAAAAAAATCAGGGGAGGATATGCCCAGCCTAACAAAATATATCATTTGCCACTTATCACTGTCCGCTTTGTCAAATTTGGAAAACAAATTACACTGTACAATATTGTTAAATCGGACTCTGATCATTGGTGTTTACCTCAGAAATGTGGAAACTCTTCCATATACTAGAAATAAGTTGGTTTCACCATTCTGCTGAGGATAGGGGAGAACAAACTGGATTTAGCAACTAATCTGCATTGAAACATAAAGCTACAGGATTTTCAAATCTGATCATTAAATTCCCAGGATCTATCTGTGAGCAACTTTTCAACTCTGCTGAGATTTCAAAGGTTATTTTTAACCATAAGACATCAGATTGGTAGTTTTTGTTAGGTGTGCTTGAAATATTTTATAATTTTAAAATTCCACAGCAATTTATCTGTAGAATTAAATGTGCCTCTATTATACTTACCTGCAGGAAGTTTGAACTTTTTTTCTAAATAAGTAAGTAAACATTTGGACGCTTTGCATGTATTAAAGTCACAGAACTCCCTACTGCTAGCAAGTAGTACTCCACAGGTAAACAAGGCAGGGCTTCCTTTCTTCTCTTGTGAGACAGCAGAGGTTCCTGGAGGCAGAGAGATTCCAGCCTCTTCACCAGAGCTTTGAATTACGCTCCTTGTCTCCAGTGTTTTTGCAGCATTGAACACAACATAATTCCTAACACATAACTAAAGTAATTTCTTCATCAATAGTAAAGACCAGGTGATAATCAATGAACGTCTTAATCTTAAATGTGTTATTCCCTAATATTTTCATTTTTTAAGTTGAAGGACTAAAAGTATTCTCCCAGAGAGGGAGGAGGACATGTATTTGCCCCCTAAATTTTATCCTTTTGACCCTATACCTGCAAGCAGGACCAGAAAATAAAAGTCAGTCTCTACTCCTGTGACCCATCTTTGGCATTCATCTTGCCGCAAGGTTAAGTTTTTTCTTTCTATTTTTAGATAAACTAACATTCCTACTAAATATAAAGTGGATTCTTTCTTCCACATTTGCAAGCACAGCATCTTATAACTGCCGTAGAAAAACCAATACTTCCCTGGCAGGCTGTTCTGTGTGCATAAATATAAAACTCTAACATCCCAAGAGCAGGTGCCCTAAATACTTCAAAATAAGACCATGTGGCTGACAATTAGACATGGGGAAGTATGCTAAATCTGTGGTTTTAAAAAGAAATCATTTAAATGATGATTATTTGCTATTGCCATACATAGCTCAAGATTTTGTTTTGCTGGTTGCTTAGGAATTAAATTTTCTGTGGTTGTAGAGGCTTGCATGAAATTCCATGTTCCCAAAGTATGTTTTCAGCAAATAAAGCTACCACGTGAATTCCTGTACAATGATAGAAATGGAGCTTCTCTAAAACCCTCCTACTCTAATTAGAAAATCAGCCTACAAAACATAATGTATAAACCTTAAATTTGGATTTTGATGGGAAGAAACCAATCATAAATCCTGTTTTAAGACAATCAAGGAACTTTTAATGTGGTCTGGATTTTAGATTAATTCAAGGAGCTAATGTTTACCTTTGTTGGGTATGATAAAAGCATTGTGATTCTACATGTATAATATGTCCTATCTGTTAAAGATGCTTATTGAAGTGTTTAGAAGTCTAATGATGTGATACCTCAGAGTTGACTTAAAATGCTCTAAAAAATAAAAAACAAGAAAACTTGAGGTGATAGTGAAACAGGACTGGCAAAAATGTTGATAATTTTGAAGCTGGGTGGTGGGTAACCTGGAGATTTGTTTTAGTATTTTCTCTGATTTTGTGTACATTTGAAATTTTTTTGTAATGAAAACTTTCAAAAAGAAGAAAATAGAATTGTAAAATGTATGTCAGTGGAAATTTTTTTTTAAAGAAGTGAATCAGAAATATACAGTAGTAAATAAAATAAGTGCATGCTCACGATGGTCTTCCAGAGAGAGGCCAAAGGCTGCTGAACTCAGCAAAGACTAAAACCTGATAAGGCTGTAATGTAGCCCCTCAGAATCTCATTTCACCAACTTACATATGCAAAACCGACCTATTTAGGCTGGCCGGAAATGTACACTGTGTCCAAGCAGCAGAGAGGTCCTTCAGGTTATCGGCCAGCTGGCTAGATGTCCTTTGTGGTGGCAAACTTGGTCCTTTCAATCTAACGGCTCTCCTGGGGCACAGCCATCTGTGGTCACACTCTGAGCCTCTGCAGCCATGTCGGGCACAGGCATGGGGCAGGGTCATGGGACAGGTGTGAGACCCACTTTTCTTGGGAATTGCCAACCTTTGACCCTGCAGGCATCTCCCTTCCTTTTGCTTCTTTTCCCCTCAACTGTCAGGACATTTTGAATAAGCTTAACAGTGTAAGAGTGATTGAGTTCAGTTGCTTCTGCTTTCTGCCCTGAAAGAAATAGCTGAGCAAAAGAATTGCAAATCCCAGCTGCCGTTTACTTACCTGAAATGTGTATGCTGGGGAGGATGGGAGAAAAAAAGTGAATTTATATTTCCATGTACTATAACCACAGTGAGTTAGTTGGCCTTGAAAGCATTCATTCTTTTGGAAGAAAATATAAAAGATTAGATTAATAAAGGTGTTGCTTTTGATGAGTATGAAGGAAGTGTTCTTGTTGTAATGAGGAAAAACTAAGCAGTCCCTTGGGAGAAAAATAAAGTATTACCTGGGTTAAAAATAAAAATAGGAAAGTAAAAGAAATTACAGGCCACTTTTCTTCCTTACATGTAATGGATATGGATAAGTAATTTAGAGATGGTGAGAAATAATTAAGTTACCTTTGATGAAACCTCAAAGAAAGGCAGAAGAAAGGAGTATGTTACTTCTTTAATGTCAGGTAAAGGGACTTCCAGAAGGGGATTGTGTCCAGGGCTGTGTTCCTGTCTAGATGCACAAAGCACTTTAACTCACACCGATGCCCAAGATAAAATCACCATGGTTCACAAATGCAGTATAGAGACAAGTCCCTAGTGATGTGACGTCTCCACAGTACATCCAACCCCTAAATGAGGCACCCCAACAGCTGGCCCAGGGCCCACATGCCTGTGCTGGCTAAACCAGGGGTGTTGCCAGTAGAAAGCCTGAGGACCGTGGTCCTATAGGGCAATCAGAACACAGGGTGAAGGTAAGAAAAGGTAGTACTTAATTGGGGCTGATGTCTGAGACCGCCCTGGGGCAGCATCACACTGCAGTTGACAGGTTCATACAAAGCCCCTCTAGATATGTTCAAGATAGAGAGCAATTTGGTCCAGTGGTTTCTCTCAAGGGCACATTTTCCACAGGAAAGGAAATATAGAGGGAATTCAGACTCCTCCCATCCCCTCCTTAATTGCCGTATTTATCTCCAAAAGGTAGTCAAGGCCCTGCTCAGAGGGTTTTTGACAGAGGGAGTTGATGCCTTCATGCTTCCATTCTTACTGGTGGATGAGAGCTGAACCACTTGCATTTGACAAACCCCAAACTCCAAAACACTGAAATTAAATTCATGTTGAAGAAATAAATTATCTCATATAGCTGCTAGGAATGCTGAAGGTAGATCTGGCTTCCGGCATGACTATCTTCAAGAGTGCAGGCAGCTCCAGGACTCTTGTCTCTCTCACCATTTCCTAGGTCTGCTTCACTCCATGTACTGGCTTCATTCTCAGACAGGCTCTCTCCATTCATAGAAAAATGGCTTCTGCAACATCTAGCCTATTTCCACTTTCCAAAGGTCCTTTCAGAAGAGTTCCTTGGGGCCACCTATTGCCCCTGCTGGGTGACATAGCCATCATGAACCAGTCCTGGGAGCCTTTGATGAAGGCATTTTTTCATCAAAGCCCAGGTTATGTGCTTACTGCTCTCATCCCCATTTCCAGCCACAAGGAGTGATGGACAAACAGCTCTTCCAAAGGATAGGGTGCTAGCTAAACAACATATGTTCACTGCACTTTCCCGTTAGAAAAAATTTCCTTCTGCCCTCCCACCTCTTCAAGTTTCTAATGTATTTGCTTTCTTGCTTTGACCCACAGATGGCTTAAAAAGGAAAGTTGGGTGATATTTGTTGGTTCTACTTCTACTATTTCTTTTTACTCTTTTTTTTTAACTTTTTTTTATTGTATAGTATAACATATATACAAAGCAAAGAAATAGAAAGGCAATAGTTTTCAAAGCACTCTTCAACAGGTAGTTACAAGACAGATCCCAATATGATCCTTTCATATTTTTCCTTCTAGCTGCTCCAGAATATAGGAAGCTAGAGGGCTTAAATATTTTTTTATCATCACAGTTGACTTTTTGTTCTTCTTTTTTTGTGAACAATAACATATATACAAATTATAAATTTCAAAGCACAGCACCACAATTAGTTGTAGAATATATTTCAGAGTTTGACGTATGTTACAGTTTCACAATTGTAGCTGCTCTAAAATACTGGAGGCTGAAAGAGATACCAGTTTAATGATTCAGCAATCATATTCATTTGTTAAATTGTATCTTCTCTGTTTAACTCCACCATTACCTCTGATCTTTCTATCTGTCTCTTTAGAGACAGATTTGGGCTATGGCCATTCTAACTTTTTCATGTTGAAAGGGTCTGTCAATAATATGGATGGGGTAGGGAGATAGAACTATCTGATGTTCTGGAGAGGCTGGACCCTCTAGGTTTCAGGAGTTATCCGGTCCAGGGACCCATCTGGAGGGTGTAGGTTTCTAGAAAGTTACTCTAGTGCATGGAACCCTTGTGGAATCTTATATATTGCCCTAGGTGTTCTTTAGGATTGCCTGGAATGGTCCTGATTTGGGTTTGGCAGGTTATGATAGGTAGCAAGGTCTAACTGAAGCTTGCATAAGAGCAACCTCCAGAGTAGACTCTCAACTCTATTTGAACTCTCTCTGCCACTGATACTTTATTAATTACACTTCTTTTCCACCTTTTGGTCAGGATGGAATTGTTGATCCCTCTCTCTGCCACTGATACTTTATTAATTACACTTCTTTTCCACCTTTTGGTCAGGATGGAATTGTTGATCCCATGGTGCCAGGTCTGGATTTATCCCTGGGAGTCATCTCCTACGTCACCAGGGAGACTTTCACCCCTGGATGTCATGTCTCACATAAGGGAGAAAGCAATGATTTCACTGGTAGAGTTGGGATTAGAGACTGAGGCCAAATCTGAGCAACAAAGGAGTTCCTCCAGAAGTAACTCTTAGGCTTGCTTAAAGGTAGTCTAAGCTTCTCCACTACCTACATAAGCTTCACAAGAGTAAGCCTCATGATCGAGGGCATGGCCTATTGATTTGGGTGTCCCTAACATTTGAAACTATATCAGGGGATTCCCTGATGGTAAGGTTTAATCATTTCCTATTCTTTCTCCCATCCCTCAGGGGACTTTGCTAATACTTTTTGATTATCTGCTTAATATACTCTAGATGTACCCAGGCATTACAATAATCTATACAGGATTAAAGGACCTCTTTCTTATTCTGTGCTCCCTGTGTTTCAGTTGTTCAAATGAATAATTTGAATTGTTGAATTAAATTATGCATTACAGAAAATTTCAGTTCCAGACCAAATAGACCTTTCTTCCATTGGTCTCAAAGAGTATCAGTCGAGGCCCCCGTTTTCTTATAAGCATTTTCTAAAGGTGACCACACCATTGTTGTTCTTTTGCTCATGGCTTATTTTGTCTCACATGTTCATTCACTCTTCAGCTCTTTTTACTTTCCTTTTTTTTTTTTTTTATTTTTTACTTTAACTCTTTCTAGTCTTTAACTCATGATAATAGAGTTTCCCTTGCTATTACTCTTCTGCCAAATCTAAGAGCCTGTGATATGTCCCAGACCGCAGAATAGTGATTAAGAACCCTTTCTCCAGCCAGGCTGCTCAGGTTCAGATGCTGTCAGCACTTATTACTGGCTGAGTGACTCGGCAAGTGGCTTAACTTCCCAGGGTTGTAGTTTACCTTCTTTGTAAGTGAAGAGAAGGATAGTGTCTCCTTCCTGAAGTTGTGGTGTGAGGAATAAATATAAAGTACCTCCAAAGCAGTGCCTGCCCAGGAGTAGGTGCTTACTTTACAAGTCTACTGTTAATATTCACAAGTCACCACTGCATTTGATATTATTGTTTCTGCCTAGTTCTGAAAACCTTCCCTTCCCTCTCCTTTCTCATCATTTACTTTTTTCCAATTCTCCTCTCCCTTACCTCCCATGTCCTTGGCTGTCTCTTCCTCTTGCCTTAGTACTTAAATGTTCAGGTTTTCCTGCTTCTCATCCTCTTATGTGTCACTACCTTTTCCCCAGAGTGAATTCACTGACTTCAGATGACACCAAACCTCGTTTGTCACTGTTGGGTCTAAGATCTCCATCTCTGCCTTGAGCCTCAGACCAAGCTTCGTGTTGCTTCTGGAATGTGCCACATTAGAAGTACCTCAGACAAGCCCCAAACTAAACCATCAACCTCTTCCGTCTGCAACTGGCTCCTTCTCCTCTGAAACTTGGTCTCATTTAATAGCAGTGTTTACTCTGCCTCCCAAACATCATCCCCATATTCTCTGCCCTCCAAATTCAGACCAGAAATCTTGCCTCTTCTTTCCATTCCCATGACTGCTGCTCTTGTCTAATCTTTACCTTATTCACTTGGATAACCCAACTGGCCCTCCAGCATCTGACTGTCTGTTGCAGCCCGTCTTCTATACTACCTCCAGAGTTATGTTCTTGCAAAACAAGAACAAAAAAATAAACAGCCATAATAGCTACCATCACTTGGGCTGAAACCATCCCTCACCCACCCCCTTGGCCCATCTGTCAGGAACATAGAGAAGTCTTTCCAGGCACTCTTCTCTCATGGTGGTTGTGTGTACAGCATTGCAACATGGACCCTTACAAGTTCTGATATGTTCACTTACACCCAGTATCTTTCCTTCAGGGTCATAGAGATAGGGAGAGTGACTTTTTAATAAAAGATGTATCTGTATATACCACACCATGCCTTGCTCTTCACTTATGTTAAAAAGACTTCTCCCATGTTATTCTTCAACCTCATTTTTAATGACAATATGGAAGTTTCAGTGTAAGGTTATACAATAGTATACTAACCAATTCCTGATGATTTATGTAATTTTTATTGTATTGCATGGCTTTTTTAACTATGAAAAAATTACTCTCCAATTTTATAATAAAAAATTATGGAGAAATAGCATTCACTTTATGGAAATATACTATGTATAGACTTGCTTAGGAAACTGTTTTCTTGCTTGGGAGACAACTATAATAGAATATAACTTGTGGCAACAAAAATTTATAAACACATTTAGTAGTGCTAATTTTCTGCAAACTTAAAGACTAAATATACTGAAACTCAAATATCTTATTCCAATTAGGAGAACACAAGCTCCATTTCATTCCTGCCCTGATTGGCCCCTTTCTAGAAGTGACCTTGATACCCCAACCGGATCTCCGGAACGTCATGATTCCTATTTTTCATGACATGATGGACTGGGAGCAGAGGCGGAGTGGCAACTTCAAACAGGTGGGCACAGTGCTCCTCAGAGCAGCTTGAAGAGGGTCAGTTTTCTCGAGTATCTCCAGACTTCCATACTCAGCTCTGAGCTGGAAAATGAGCCCTGGACCTACAGTCAGGGGACTCAGACTCAGGCCTCCAGGGAAGCTCTGAAAAACCATTTAGTTCCCTTTCAGCTAAAAATTCCTATGATTTCCCAGGTCTGTACTAGCTGACAGAGACCTCATTTATTCCCACTTAGACACAGCACAGAGGAGTCAGAGGGTTGCTGGTTCGTAAATTCATTGAACTCTCAGTGGTCTGCATGTTGTTTTTTGGTGAAAAAACAAAAACAAAACCCTTTCCTTTCACCTTGTCTTTTTCTCTTGATTGAAATTTGGTTAAAGGAATAATTACTCAAGTCCTCTCACAAAATCACGTATACTTACCCAGTCCTTCATTGTTTAAATGTCCATGTTAAACTTGGAGTGGATTTTCATTTTCTCTCTCTCCTGCTGCCTCTGATAGATGAAGGGATATTTTTCCTTTCATGATGTGCAAGCTCCAAAAGACTTACGCCCTTGAATTCTTTTTGACTACGCTTTTCCTTTCTCTCTCATGGTGCTTCTTGCTTCCTTAGGATATTCCCATAGACCTACCATTTGTACATGGATAGGACAAGATCTCAACTTCAGCAAAGATTCAGTGCAACCCTAGACTGTTTTTAGAAAGAAAAAATGTATAAAACTCATCAAATACTTAAATTAATATACATGGATCTATTAGTTTGCTGATGTTCCTTTTTATATATGCAATGATTTTTCTATAGGACTTGCTAGTTTTTGTAGCCCTTGAAAAATACAGACATTTAGGCTGGGCTACAAACATTTGTGTTTGAACAGAGACATGTCTTTAGTGATAGCAAATGCTTCTCAGCCCAAGTTCAAACTCTCATAGCCCCATCTAAATTAGCCCCCTAGATTTCAAGAAGGTGCCTGCTATAAACCCCTGCTGATAATGTCACTATCACAAAATTTGCCATGGGTGTTCCCACACAGAAAAGTTTCTACTTGTTAAAACGAAGAAAAAGAGAGTAATATTTGGATATGTTTCAGGTGGAAGCCAAACTAATTGACAAACTGGATTGCCTCATGTCAGAAGGCAAAGGTGATGAGACATACCGCGAGCTCTTCAATAGTATGTGAGTAATATATTTATCTCAGGTTGATTTTATTCAGGGGATTTGGTGTCAGTGCCGAGCTGTTCTGCACTGCTGTAGCTGAGAGCTACAAAGACAGCTTTGGTCTCATAGGAGCACTTTGTCTTTTTAGAGTGTGAAATAAAAGATAATTGCCTAACTCTGGCAAATGGATCTTATTATGTTGATGATTAGATGTGTCTCCTTATTTTAATCTCTGATTAGGACAGGTCGCATGTGTTATATAACAAATCTCACTCTTTTCAAGGCTAATAATTTTTAAATTGGGGCGGCAAAATAATAATTTTAAGGGGAGGGGCTAGAGTGGGAGAGGAAAGGGTGGTGTGATTGTAATGTTTGTGTGCCGTGCCTTTCAAAGCAAGATATCCTTGGCTGATTTGCTGTTGGGAAAATTGACCTACTTTGTGTCTGTTCTTCACACTTGCTATGATTCACTGATACTGATTGCCCACCCAGCATTGTTAATTGCTTCTTTAAAGTTTCCTATTAGAATATCACAGAAGCAAAACATTGTTAATAAATTCTCTGCTTTGGATTTGTAGGGAGGATAGAGAGATAATGGAGTGGTGTGGAGGGACTTTTGAGTTGTCCCTACCAGTAGAATCTGATACAGTCACAGGATGAATTGCACACACCAGGTATCCGTCCACTGTGGTGAAATATCTAGAGAGGACGCGTGAGAATGTTTTCATGCTTTGGGATTTCTGTTCTGGCACTTGTTGTCTCTATGAGTTTCTATGGATGTTAGTCATTTTCAAACCTCACTGTACTTATAAAGTGTTTCTTTTTGAAGGAAGAATTAGATCATTGTGCTTGGGAAGTGCAACAACAGTACAGCAATGTTTACTACAAAAGACACTTATATTTGTATTTATACCCAAGCATCACTTAAAACTAAATATTAATACTTCATTGCTGACAGCCAAATGCAACATTCCATATTTCATTCTATCATTATTAATTTGGAGTGGTGGAAATATGAATGTAGAAGTTTGAAAAGTGTTATTAGTGAATGATGGGCTGGATAGATTTCATCTTGCCCAATTCAAAATCATTCTTGAAGCTGTAAGGAAAAGTATATTGAAAGGAAAAGCCAAGAAGGGGTGTATTGATGATTTCTTGTGCTCGTAGTGAGTGATAAAATACACTCTTTGTACTGAATCCTGAACAATACCATTTTCTTTTGATACTGTAATTAAACCAGAACTTTTAATAATTATTCACCAAGCCCTCATTCATCCTAGTATACAAAGGCTTTCATGACAGCTGGAGTTTAGCAAGAATTTTGATTAAAACCTCATCCAATATAATAAATTGCTTTTGAAAACTGCTCTCATTTCATTTACTAGTCCTTGATTTGAACAAAGAACTAAAATGAGAACGCATTCGGTGAAATTAATCTCTTGAGATTTGTCATTAATTATTTATAATAAATTCATGAGATTAATAAATACTCACATAGTCCTATAATGTCTCTTATCTATTTAATAAAGGCCTGATAGCGTGCAATTTGGATTGCTTGTATGTAAATATGACTTTGAAATAGAAGATGTACCTTGATATTAGAATCAAACCAATAATTAAAACATTAGGCCTTTACAATTAGGATTTTTTTAAGGTGCCTGATTCATTCAGCAGAGGTTTTTATTCTTTTGTTGATTTTTATATTACTGGAAATGTTACTATAAATATTTTCTTTCATGCTTTTATGATCTGTATATTGGGAATAAGTCAAATCTAAAGGGATAATTAAATATCATTTCTACCTGGGTTCAGAAGGAAAAGTGAAAACCTAACTATATTTCAGAAAACAATAAAATGCTTTTTTTGGCAATAGAAATCACAGTGAATTAGTGTAATCACAATGAGTCACCACACACATTGTGAATTAGAACACATGCCATTATGGTACAGATTCTCATTTGTTCTCTATAACTCATGCCTAAAACTTCTTAAAATTTGTTCAGAAGCTGAAAAGCTAGAAGCAGCTCATTGCCTCTTGAAAATGTACTTGCCAAAATAGCCCCCTTCGAGCAAGATCTTGAATTTGTATAGTGCTGTCCTTCCTAAGAACTCAACTCATCTTTCCCTGCCCCCAGCGAAAGTTGTCCACGCTGTGTCTTTTTGAAATAAGTAGGAGTCAGGGATTATTATTTTTGATAATGCTAAAATCATGGAACATACACTTCAATGTGACATATCCAGAGTAGAATGCCGAACTAAACTCTACATCTCCTGGCTCTACTTGTTTCACTCATTCATCTTAATTTATTAAGCAGCTACTGCATGCCAGGCATTTTTCTAGGAATGCTTCGGTGACTGCTGAGGGAACACACAGTAGGGCCACCTAACCCAGTCTTGGTATTCTAAAGGACCTTTCCAGGAGAGGTAGCATCCATTTCCATTCTTTCTCTATCTTTTAATCGGCTTGCTTATCTGTTACTCTAAGCAATTCAGTAAGACCCCCAAATCATTTCAGAGATCTTTATTTATTGATCACACATGTAATTAAGTTTGGAAGCAGAGAATTAGCTTTGCAACACCTGCTTTAGGTGTCTAACACTCTTCTTTGGATTAAGAAGAGGTTGCACAGAAATGGGTATTAATATAAGAATAATGGCCTCTGTATAATTCTGTTATAATACAGAGAAAGGTGGATTTAGGGTCAAATCCCACTCCCATCCCCAACCCTCTTATAATCCTTTCATGGCTTAAAAGCCTAGAGAGCAATGTCATTCTTCAGGACCATGGTTTATTTAGCCTGTTCCTGAATGTTATGGAGTCCCATTGCACATAACAGAGCTGCCTTGTCAAATCAGTAATGAGAAACCACCTCTCACTGCTATTAGATGAGCTCGCTGTCTACTCCCACGTGGGCCTGATCATGGACCACATGAAAGACTCTTCTCTTCTACCTGATAGCCTCTCCTTCCTAGTTTGTGTCTGGTGAACTGGGAAATAGCAAGGTTCCCAACAGAAAGAACCACCCTGGCTAAGAACATGGATGAACAGATTTCAAGACTGGGTCCTAGCATTTGCTCTTGCATCAGTCATGGATGCAAGCTGTGCAGAGCTTTGCCTCTTCTTGGGAGAGAATTATGTCGCTCTGATTCCTTACTGTATCAGGAGGCTGTGCACATTAATGAAACTCATGCCCATAAAAGAAATCTCCATGTATTTTTAGAATTATTATTACTTAACTTGAGTTCTTTGTTTTTCAGCCTCTAAAGCATGAGAGATGTGGGCTGTCACTTGGGGAAATTTCGACATCTTCCCTCATTGCTTTGGCAGGCAAAGTTTCGTTTGAGTACTTGGTTCGATACCAATTTGGCATTTAGGCATGAAATAGGTACTCTTCAGAGGTTCTTAAAAGAAAACACATTTTAAACAAATTATGGGACCTTCCCAAGGAGGGTGGGTCAGGGCAAGCTTTATCCCTTCCACATGCTCCCCTCCCCCAGTTAATCCAGGAATCACGTCAGAATGAACCAGGAACACAAATGCTCTTGGGCAGCAGATGAGGAAACCCAGCAGCAGGGCCCTGGATGGCAACAACAAGGAAAAGAGGTTGGGATGGGGTGGGTGGTAGAAATGGAGAGAGAAACAGAAAGAACCACAGCAAAAAAAGAAAGCTTTGACAGAATAGTTTTCTTCTTTGTTTATTTTTCCACTAAGCATAATATATGATATGCTTAAATTGTACTTGTAAGAAGTGTTTCCTCTCTGTCTTTTTTCTGAAACCAAGATGAAAGGAAAACAAGATTTTAGGCAGAAGTGATGATCATTAAATTCAAAAGGGTAGGGAAGTACCTTCACAGTGCCATGCTTATGTTCTTTCTTTTATCTTCTGGGGAAAGTTCAGTCGCAAAGGCTTTGCCAAGCATATTGTTAATTTGCTGGAAGGTGGGAGTGAAAGTAACACAGACCCTAATTATTATGATTGTTATTATTTTATGTTTACATAGTGCCTCTGCTCCAAGGTACCTAAGATTAGGGAAGATGTAGGAGGAGAGATGTGGTTTGGTGCTCGTCATCAATCTGCTGTTAACAACCACTTAAAAAATCCTCTGTGATTAATGACAAAATGAATGAAACTGTTGAGTGAGTGCACAGATAGTACAATATGTATTGAGTGGGCAAATGTTAAGTGAAAGGAAAAAATGCAAAACGTCATACCGTCTGTACAAGGATTTTCCTGTAGCAGTTGCATTGCAGTAAAATTGCTTGGATGAAGATGCATTCCACTGAGAGGTAGGAAAACATTTTTATGTGAATAAAAGCAAGATCTTACTTAAAAGTAAAGTTGGAGGTACTTGTGTTGTCTGCTTTTGCTGTGTTATTTGATGCAGCGAGGCTCAAGCCTCTCATACTGCAAGAAGCTAAGAAAAATGTCTTTGAGCTGTGAGGTGCTTGTATAATTTGAAAACATGATTATGTGCATGTGTTCATATTTTACGACTTGGATAATCTGAAAATTAATTTGCTTTGTCAATGCTTCCTGGATTAGAATTCCACTATTTGGTCCCTACCCTAGGTAAGACATTGTTTGCA
The DNA here is from genome assembly GCA_004026745.1 of Myrmecophaga tridactyla. Classification (NCBI taxonomy): domain Eukaryota; kingdom Metazoa; phylum Chordata; class Mammalia; order Pilosa; family Myrmecophagidae; genus Myrmecophaga; species Myrmecophaga tridactyla. The sequence continues at coordinate 21,299 of PVIY010024063.1, read as the reverse complement.
AATTGTGCTACTTGTGAGATGTTGCAGTGGTTGCTAAGGCATTTAAGGTACTGATGAAAGTAAAATGGTTGTCATGGTGACTGATAAAAATAAATGTTGAAAATGCCCTGGGTTCTTTCTTTTCCAGTCTACTAAAGAAAATTGAGCGGGAAACATGGAGGGAGAGTGGTGTTTCGTTAATTGCCACTGTAACTCGTCTAATGGAGAGGTTGTTAGATTACAGGTAAGCCGAGTCCTGTGTTTTCCAGTTATGCTGTGCTCTAGTTAGAAAATCTAATAGTGAGAATACTATCAATATCCCACATGAGTTAATCACTCAGAGAATTAATAACCAGACCATGGAATCATTTGCAGTAAAGTAATAGACTTCTAATAAGAGTTTTTGTTCTAGTTTCTTTTGTTGTTGTTCTTTTCCATCTTTTAAAAAATGTTTGTTTTATGACAGTTCTTTCAAACTCTTGGCGAAGTAAGAGGGTTCTTAGTTTCCTTTATTAACAGCATCTTTTTTGTTGTTATATTTAGACTGACCCAATGATACTAATAGACTGAACATTTTAGGGTGAAGACAATGTAACAGAATTGAACAACCATATTGTTCTATTAAAAAAGGGGAGTGAAACTGACATTTGTCACTTTTTTTAAAGACATGATTATTTGGTTCTTAAGTTATCTAAATTCTTCAGGCAATTTATCCAACTAAAATGCATGGTATTTTGTTTTATTTCTAAGAATGAAACCCTCATTCTCATTATTGGAGATGGCCAGGCTCACCATCAGCTTCTCACCCCACTTTAGGAGGTGCATAGAAACACACCTTCACTCGTTTGGATCCCTGAGTCCCGGTCCATTGAATGGGAGCACTGTCTTGACCTGGAAGTAAAATTCAGCTCACGGCAGAAACTGGGGCTCAGAGTCTTGGGCCCCCTAACCTGACAGTAGCCCCTGCAGCCTAAGGCCATTCATCTCCTTACGTGGAGGCTTTATCTGAACAGCAACTTGCAAACTGCCTCTGGTCTTATACAAGGCTCCTTCCCTCCCTTAAGCCCCCCATCCTCCCAAGACTACGAATTATGTTTGCTCCTAGGAAGGAAGTTCTGAGTTCTGACTATTGCTTTTTTGTTTTTTTGTTTTGTTTTGTTTTTTTAGGGACTGCATGAAAATGGGAGAGGTAGATGGCAAAAAGATTGGCTGCACTGTTAGCCTTCTGGTTAGTAAGCTATTCCCTTTTTCCTCTTTATATCCTAGCAATTGTCTTTATCACAGAAATACTATTTTGTTTGTTTTTAATCCACAATGTGTTTTTATCTGAATGTTTCCTGCAAGAATTGAGAAGTGATTTTGAGAGAAGCCTAGTGAGCTTTATGTTGAATTAAACCCCAGACAATTCTCAGCTCTGAGCCTTACAGAATGTCCCCACTGCATTCCTGACAGTGTTGATAGCAGATCTCTTAGGGATCCTAGAGTGACTGTCATGTCACTTTGCTGTGCCCATCTGGACTCTTGCTGCTCTCCTGGGAAAGAGTACGACATGGAGGTCTTTTTACTTCTGTGTAGACAGTTTGTTTCTGTCCTTTCCATTCCTTGCAGAACAGAATCCTTGCAGATTCCACAATCTCTTCTTTTGTGAACAAATGACAGTCTTCTGTTTAACACAGTTATTTTCACTCTCTAGCTTCTTTGTAAATTGAATTCATAATGCCACTGTTGTTAAGGTTTGGATTATAACTGCAGTGACCAGGTAATCTATCACTCAAATGAGGTACTTTTGAAAATAAAATTAAATATCATGTAAGGATAACAGAATAAATCAGAACTGCCTTGGACAAACCAAAATTTATATAAAATGTCACAGAACTAATTATTAAATATGATGATAGTTTCTTCACAGGGCAAAAGAAGAACATTTAGACATGCGTTTTTATATTGTAATGAAGGGTAGGTTTTAGTGTTTTTGATAATTTCCTTTGATCAGATTTGAAATACAGAAAGATAGGATTGCTTCCAATTCTAAATTTGCAAATATCATGTTTGCTTTTTTCTTATATCTTCAAAATAAATAAACTTCATCCTCTAAGTTATTGCACAGACATTCATCTTATTCAGAATTTAAATTCTCATGTCTTATTTTTCTCTACTTCATTGTAGCTTGAAATTTTGCTTTGCTCTCACTTTGATTATCTTGCTTAGCTCATTTTCAGTCCTTCTGTTTCATTTTGCTTTATTTCCCTCACAGTCCCTCTTCAAAGCTCAGAACTTTCACTTTCTCGTAATGATTGTCTTTTGATCTTTTTCCTAATTTCTTTTCTTGCCTTGCTGTTCTTTATCTCTGAGCATATGAATATGTCCTTTCCCACACCCACCACTTCCATCCCATTTTGAATTTAATTGTTATATCTCCACCTCCGCTATCAGTAGCTAAAAATAGTGGGACCTGAAGGTGCTCCATTGTGTAACATCTTGTTCACATATTTTGTACTTCCTTCCTTAATTTTTGTCATCAACCCAGCAGTGACCTCTGGACCATCAGCCCTACCCTATATTGGCTAAAATTTGCTTCTCCTCTTTGCATTCGCATTTCTAACCTTGAACATAGTCATTTCCAGTCTCAAATCTCCAATCTGTTTTTCCCCAGTGCCTTGCAGGCTGTTGCAGCCTCTCACTGCACCCACACCTAACTCCTCAGCCAGGCCTTCGGGTCCCTGTCTGCACACCTCTGTTGTATGAGAAAAGCCAACGACTCTATAAGCCTTCACTATTCTCAGTTTCTCCCCTTAGCCTAGCTCTTCCCCAACTCCAGGCACAAGCTGTCTTAAGTTGCCTCAAAGGAAAGCCTTTATCTTTTTCCAAGAGAATCCTCTTCCATTGTCTCCGTCGGCTTTCAGAAATACCTTCCTTTTGGAGATGAACAAATATAGACCCTAGATTCATTTTCACAATTCATAGAACAGATCATTCCCTGAGATGAAATAATTCTCTGCCCTAAATGAGCTAACTCTAGTTTCCCAGGAGGAAAAAGCCACCGTCTTAATAATTTCAGTGGCCACATCAGTATCACTTGAGACAAAGAGTATATCCTGATTGCTTTGTCCTGACCAAGAATAGTCCCTATATAAAATGTTAACATTTCAAAAGCTATTCTAATTTTAAGCTAGCACAAAAAATGCTTATCATTAAAGGACCAACTCTATCACTTTGAAGCTAACCTTTTTAGCTTCTACTCCAGATGGAAGGTTCTTGATGTTTTCTAGCAGCAATATGGTTCTCTCCAGCTACTCACTTCCTCTCTGGAAAGATCAGTTGCAGAGTGATCATCCCCAGCAGCATTCTGGCTTCCCTTACAAGATCAGAGTTGAAGTCTAAGGTTAAATTGGTAAAAATGCATAATAATCTTTGATATGACTAATACTAGGAAATGTAATTATTGTTTTGTTCTTTGTGTCACAAGTGTTTGCCAGACATGTGAAACATTCTCATCTGTTGACTGAAGAGACTTTTTTTTAAAAAAGAACTATTCATTTACAATTAATAGTTTATTTTGTTCTCAAAGAAAGCTGTTTCTTACCAGAAAGCTATTAGAGCAAATCATCCTTTAATAATGTAAAAACCTGCTGTGGGGTTGTTAGACTTGTGTTTATGGTACAACAATTCTTGCTAATTAAAATCATTTTGGTTATAATAAGAGAGATGTGACTAGCATTATTTACTTAGCAATTTAAAGAATGCCAAGATCTACAGGAGACAAGAGGATAAGGGGGAGGATAGATGGTATAAATTGGAAGAAAATATTTTCTATGATGCATTCAGCTTAATGTCAAGGTCTCAGGATTAGTCCTTAGATTGAAGCAGAGACACCTGTAGTAAGGAGCAGAAAGTACATTTGATAGAAAGTCCTTGGGCTTCAAGCCTAGGTATGATTTAAGCAGCCACATTGGCTAGTTTGGGTTTGGTCCATTGCCAGACTCTGTGTAGCTAATAAGCTTCAAAATTTTTTAGAATTCCTCCTTAGAAAAGCTTGACTCCTTCAAGTCAACAGATGTAGTTCTTCCATTTATCCCCTCACTTTCCCTTTTCCACATGCCAAATAGCATCATTCTCTTTTCAAAATAACAACAACCACAAGTAAAAATAGTGGTTGACCGTCTTAAGCCAGGATTTCATAATGTACAATAATCTGCTCACTGGAAGTGCCTCATTTGGAGACTCACAACATCACGTTTTTTCAAGACTCCACGTTCACATGTGCCTCCTGCTATGTTTACTAAGTTCAGTTAGGACTAATATGCTTTCTAATGTGATGAAGGCATAGCTGTGGCTATTGATAAGTATGCCTTTAAAATGCCAGCATAATGTGTCGGAGTACATCAAAATTGAGTTTTTGATAACTAATGTTCAGGCATTTTAGAGAAGCTTAGTAAGATCCAGACAATTTTTAATAAGTAAATACAACTTTTAATAAGCATGCCCATATACTAATTTGAAATAAATGTCTTGTTATTAGTCCCTTTATGTTTTGAACATAAACATTTAAAGTCTTCCAAAAGTAAGAAACGCGGAATAAAGACTTAACTACTAAAGAGCATTTTCATTTACCCTCTTTGATGTGATAATTCAGGAAAAATAATTTTTCTACTGTTTTTTTTACTCATCCTTTCCTGTCTATCTTAAAAACCTTTTACCTTAGAGGAAAATATGTTTGAAGTTTTAAATAAGTGATTATCAGTCATCAAATTTAACATGTTAATCGGTATTTTGAATATTTGTAGTTGAACAGGCAGATTGTCCACTAGCAGTTAAACTAACAAAAAATATTGAAAAATAACAAAAGAAATATGAATCAGTGGTAATAACACATCCGAGAGCTACCAGCTTATCCAATAATTACTAGGTAATGTTAAAACCACACAATGTTGAATTGAAAATATGTCACTGGGCGTCCTCATTTAATTTTTTAAAAGACATTTATGTAGAAAAAAATGCATTAGTTCTCTTGGTTCAGCACATGGAACTTCAGAAGAATAAGAGGCAGATATTTGTGGGCCTGTTGAGGAACTACCTATGATTGTACTCTTTTTTACAGAACTTCTATAAAACTGAGCTGAACAAAGAAGAAATGTATATACGCTACATCCATAAACTCTATGATCTGCATCTGAAAGCACAGAATTTCACAGGTAATTTTTGTTTTTCAGCCCAGACTGGGGGAACAGAATTGGGCTCTGGTGTATAAAACATGAAAACTCCTCTGTGTTTTATAATTAGAGCTAAGGACTCAAGCATTTCTACTTTAAAATTGAAATTTATTTATAATTTTTTTTATCTTTTAGTTCGCCATTTTTATTTATCTATTGGCTTTTTGACTGTATCTTTTTGTATAGTTTTTTTTAGAAGTAGCTCTTGGGATTACAAAATACATACCTAATATTCCCAATCTTCTTCGACTTAATGTTTTATCATGTCAAGTTAATACATGAACTTTACAACAATCTTTCTCTTCTCCCATTTATATTGTAGTCATGAAGTATATTACGTCTATATGCATTGAAAATGCCGTCAGACAATGCCACAATTTTTGCTTTCAGTAGCCATACCTATTTTAAATAATGTAAGGGGATTAAAACATTATTATATATACTCCAATATTTACCATTTATGTTGCTTTTTTTCATTTCCTTTGTTTTCATATTCCTTCAACCTGAAAAATTTCCTTTAGTGTTTCTTTTAAAACAGGTTTAGTGGTAGAGAAATTCTTAGCTTTTTCTTCATCTGAGAATGTTTCTATTTTACCTTCATACTTTAAGGGTATATTTGCTGGATATGGAGTTCTAGGTTGACACACACATTTGTTTTATATCTGCCTGCACAGATAAAGGGTGAGTTCCTTGAGGACAGAGATGATGTTTTCATCTTCTTACTCTTCTCAGGTCTTAGAATAGGACCAAAAAAAGGTGAGAGTTAGTGTCACTAATGGATGCGCTCATTAATAAAAGTTTAACACCTAAGGAGCAGATTTTCTCCTTTAATATTCCTGAATCACTAAGGAAGTTTCAGGAGCACTTCACACACGTGTGCTGATGGTTTTGAATAATAGCCTAGGGTTAATTGGGCTGGTTGTGTTGTCCGAGCTTAAATAGTTAGTAGCCATTTTTTTAGAGCAATGATGAACCTGGTTTTTAACGTCTGTGGAAACAGTTTAGTAGACTTGTCTTATTTCAAAGTCAAAAACAAAAAAGAAATGACAGAGCTGAGAACAAGCCCTTCTAGAGATATACCAGATATATTTTGATCCTTTGAACAAAGCCCAAATCTGTCTGATTATATTTCAGAAAATGATAAACCTTTTTTCTTTGATATATTTACTCAACTTGGAGTTTTTATGTTCCCAAAGTCATACGAAATAAGTCCTTTTCTTGTGAAACATTTCATTCTTCTCTCTTATGTCCACATTTTTGCGTGTCCTTAGGGACAGTGAAATTGATGGGAAAACTTGCTATCTTGATAGGTTTCTTTTTAATTGATAATCTTTTTCAAGCCCTTTATGTCAGTGCCTTCCATATCTAATTCAGCTACCTTTTTCGCTTGCGTTGTTTCTTTTCACAAAATGATGGGATGAGAGGCCCCATATTTAATTGTGTAGTGTCTGAAACAGGTGTGATTTGTCGTCACACCTTCCCCTTGTCTCCATTTAGAGATTTCTCAGCTTCAGTGATAGCCTGTCAATGTCTCCTTCTTATCCCAGACTTTTCCAGGAGTAACTCACCTACACTTACTCTCCAGCTATCCCCTGGACCTTCCCAGGGCAAGCATGATTTGGAAAGCAGTCTAGAGACTGGTAATCCTTCATTGCTCTAAGCCACATTCTATGGGAGCTTCAGGCAGGCTTCAGCTCTGTGTAGAGCATCCCTTAGCCCTACCCACCCTTTTGACTGTGAAATGAGCCTGTAGTCTCTAGGATATTTTCTGAGTGCTTAGGTGCAGGGGGAGACACAAATGCAATTTGAATGACAAAGAAGGTGTCTCCTTAACTTGAATCCTTAAGAGAAAATAGGAGTTATTCAGAGGTTCATGATAGAACAGGCTATCGGGACCCTTAGGTATGAATCAGCATGGTTTGGAGGGGAAACACTGTCAGATGGCATGAGCAGAGAGTGTGGAAGGAGGAACAAAGATACATGCGAGGTTTTCTTTAGATTCTTGGCATGTATTATAAGCGAATGTGGGAAATTAAAGATCAGGAAATTATCTCAGGAAGTCTCAGAGAAAACCAGAAGGCTCTTTAGGATACAGCAGTGGTAATCTGATTATTATAATTCTCATCCTCTCAGAAGCAGCCTTCCATGGCAGCCTGCATGGTAAAGTTTCCCTTCTGTTTCTGTGTCCTGCAGTAAGCTGACACCCTCTCTGGATACTGTCTCTGTCACCTTTGGTTTCCCCAAGACAGAGTTGGGCCAGTGCTCATGCAACAGAAGGCCTCTCTGTTGGGCAGCCTTCAAGGGCCTGGCTGCTCTAGATCGGGGTGGATCTTGCTTCATTCATTTGAAGCTGATGATGGGGTCAGGAGGCTCAGCAGTTACTGAAGCTTCTAGAAGAGACAGTGGTAGGCTCCTTTTTCACCTGTATTATGTGGAGGAAATATGGGAAAATGTGAGAGTGGAGAGGTCGTTTGGGACCAGACCACAGATATCTGTCTGTCACTTTAGGAAGTCTAAATTTATTCTATTAGTTACTGAGAGTCTTTGGTTGGTTTTAATCAGGGAAGCAATACAAACATTTGCATTGAAGAAAAATCATATTGGTAATGCCACAAATTGAATGGAGGTGGGCATAAGAGACTGCTGGCAGGTTAAGTTAGGAATGCTTTTGCAGCAATAATCAGAGCCAGAAGATTGTATGAGCTCACCAAAAGGTAATTGAAAAGGAAAAAAAAAGACCCAGAGCTCACGAATCACTGGACATCTGCACTTGAGGTAAGAGAAAAGGAATAGGCACCTCAGCCTTTCCTTATTAGAACAATATATATTGAGGTGGCAAAATCATGGTACTAGAACTTTGCATATTACCTTAGTGCTTTATGTTTAGTTACTCTTAAGGCAAATCAATGAAGAACAAGAATTACTCATGATATTTGTTGATATTTGATAAAAGTCTTTTAAGAGACATATAGGGATGGTAGTGAGATGGAGCAATAGAATATGTTTGTCTACTTCATTTAGCATAGTGAATGAGTTGATTATTACAATGTTAGAGTAAAAATTATTATAGTTCTCCATCAATGACAATGAATTCTTGATCTGTTTGGCCATATTTATCATTCAGAAAAAAAAGACTTGCAGAATACAAGTATTCTATTAAATATCACCTGTAAGTTAACTATGCTTAAATCTGCAGGTCACCATTTCCACCATGTATACAGAAAATCACCCATTTATTTGTTTCCACAAGAAATCCAACCACACCAAACATGTAATGATCTCAGTAGCCTTTACTAAAGATTTGTGGGGCCAAACAGGGATGGGAAGGGATGTCATATCGCACAGCCCACTAACAGATCCTTCCCAATTGCCCCACCACTCTCCCTTCTCTCTCAAACACACAAACATTCACACCCCTCATCCAATACTTTTCTGCTCTCTCTAATCCCTCCTCTGTATTCAGCTACTCTCTGGCTTCTTTGCCCTCCCTGAATTCTGCCAGCACCACCACCATCCCCCATACACAAGTTGCAAGTATTTCAGCACTTTATTATCCAGAAGAAGTTAACTACCATTTTTTGTTTTCTTAGCATGCCTTTTTAAAAGATACTCGTGGTCCCACCTCAAGGGACTTACCAGTGAACTTTTCTAGCAAACTAAGGCATGACTCCCCTACATCTTTGAAGCAGATTCAACAAAACATCCTTAAACATTTTTGTTATACTGGTCGCATACAGCAGCCATTGGTGGGGGCCGGGGAGAAGCACAGAATACAAGGAAGCAAAAAGATGAAACCTCTTGACAGTCCCATCCTTTAGGGGAAGACATCATTCATTAACCTGCTGTTGAGTATGTTCTGGACATTTTTCTTCTATATAATGAAATTCAGAAAATAGTAATTTCTCCAATTTGCCTGAAGCTGACTCCTTTTGGAGGAGGCTGTCCGGGTCTGGTGTCAATCGGTTCCTTCCCACTTGACTTCCAGAAGCTGCATACACTCTGCTGTTGTATGATGAGCTGCTGGAGTGGTCGGATCGGCCGCTCAGGGAGTTCCTGGCCTACCCCATGCAAACTGAATGGCAGCGCAAGGAGCAGCTGCACCTCACCATCATCCAGAATTTTGACCGAGGCAAAGTAAGTGGCTGTGCCTGACCCATGGTCCCTCTTCTGTGGTGACTGGATTGATGCCACTTTTCCTTTTACTTCTAGTTCATTGATGCCCACTTCCTTGAGCAGGGGGCCTCAACTTTTAATGGGTGTTTAATCATCCAGGAGCTGGTACCATGCAGATTCCCAGGCCCTGCCCCCGGGCATCCTGGTTTAGTAGGTCTGGCTTGGGGCCAGGGAATCTGCACTTTTAATGAGGTCTTCAGGAGATTCTGATGGGGGTGAGCCTTGGACCACACTGTGAGAAGCAACGATCTAGCAGTTTTGACACCCAAGTATTTTATTTTCTGAAAACTCATCATCACCCACCCTAAAGTGGCAAGGTATTCTGCCCTTTCCATTTTTTTTTCAGTAAAATAAATGAAACTGAATTTGTTAAAAGAGCTTTGTGACATCCCACTATATTCTTATAGAGGCAATGGGATGTCAAAAAATCTCACTGACTTAATAAAGCCATTCAGCACATTACCTTGCCCTAACCCTTCTCCCTCTGCAGAGCCTTACCAGGCTCTTTGAAAAAAAAAGAAATGTGACTCTGTCTACAGTTGTTTGTTTGATTTAAACACTTGGATACTTTGGTGATCTGTGTCTGAGATTTAAATAATCTTCCATATTGCCAGGGTTAAACAGTGGCTGTCATTTTTTTATAAAACATAATTGAGTACACCTGAAAATTTGATGCAAGGAAATTGCCTCTTTCATATCCTTTTTTATTATTTCTCTAACTACAGTGACATATCATTATGTTAATAGCAAAAGAAATGCCTTTGTGCCCTTCTGGTGTAAAACTTCCAACTGTAGGATAAACTGCTATAAAATCTCTAGCTGTAAAAATTGGCCCAATCCCAGGAATTTTTTCTAGGTTAGGGATTGGCAAACTGTGGCCCATAGACCAAATTTGCCTCACTGCCTGTTTTTGAATAGCCCACAAGCTAGGAATTTCTTTAATATATATTTTTTCTTTTACATCTTAAAATGGTAGAAAGAAATAAAAAGAGAAAGAATATTTTATGGCATGTGAAAACTACATAAAATTTGTATTTCAGTGTCCATAGATAAAGTTTTATTGAAACAAGCTACACTCAGTCATGTCTGTGGCTACATTCGAACTGCAATGGCAGAGTTGAGTAGTTGGGACAAATACTGTATAGTCTGCAAGCCCAAAACATTCTTGTCTGGCCCTTGGCAGAAGACGTTTGCCAATCCCTTCACTAGATCGAAGAATCTTTGCATTTCTGTTGAAAGTAATTAGCCGGGTTATACACTCATAATTTGTGAGTGTAGTTTTGCCAGGCAAGGATTCCTGAATGCTGGCTGAGGATAATTGAGCCTCAGGGGTCAGTGGTAAGTCCCCCCTCAGCACTGAGGGTCTGTTTAAATTCATGTATTTGGCCACTGTGAAACTATAGTTATTTCGAGAAGATAATTCAGAAATGATGCCAAAAGTATTATTTTTGCACTCTGTGTTAATGGCTGTTATGGTGGATTATCATTTTCATCTTTCTGAAGATTTTTAACACATTGCATATCACTTGGTGTTTTCCTGCTCAATATTGGGCCAATACTATTAAAGATACACTACGAAGCTTAAGGAGTAAGACTTGATGGTCTGAAAACAGTTGTGTCAGGACCTCTGACTGTGAGCTAAATGTGGAATCATTACGTTTATATCATACATTCATCCGCAGTGTTGGGAGAATGGCATTATCTTGTGCCGGAAGATTGCCGAGCAGTACGAGAGTTATTACGACTACAGAAACCTGAGCAAGATGAGGGTAATGTACCTGGATGCATCCTAATTAGGCCACGGGATCCCTTGATGGACTAGCTTTCCAGTGGGGTTCTCTGAAATTAACTTCGTGGCCATCTTGATATGTCTTGCAGAAACCTTTTTTACGATAAGTGTTTCTTTCCTCTGAAACATGCTCTGCTATTTATAAGGAGAAATAGCAGCTTGGTCTGTGCGGTGCTTTTGATTAATATACAAAAAGTAAGCCCTTGATCTATTTTAAAACACCACATCAATAAATAACACACAGTCTAATCCAGGATTAGGACTTTTAATTTATTGTGAAAAGTCGCCATACTGTTGGAAGAGCCTTCGTCTTGTACACAAATCTCTGTAATAGCATATCATTCTTGGTCCCATAATCTGCAAAACAAAATAGCATAAATGGGTAGCTGATCCATTTTTAAATAATTTGGGGCCAAATTTTATGGGTTCGACACTCTTTAACTTCAGATATATGTTTGTATTCACTAAAGCAAAACCTTAGTATCCAAAAGCTCAAGGAACTTAGTATTTTGCCTTCATGAACCAAATATTTTATACTTTCTTTGCTTTCGAGTTCAAACAGCTCTCTTCTTCCCCACGCCCTCCCCCACTGCCCTCCAAGTCCTTATTCCCTAGAGTCGTGAGTATTTTGTGTCATCTTATAATAAACAAGGTCCTTACGAGTGCTTAAGCTGTTTAGGGTTTCTGCAGTTGAATCATCAGCTTTTCTATATTTAAAAAAAAAAGATTATGATGTTGCCTTTTAATGTTGAGGTAGCAATTTAAGAGATGAAATCTTAAACCTTTAACAGCTCAAAAAAACCCCTTATGCCACAAGTAGCTTATTCAACTGGCCCTGTACTTATGGCATAGTATTTTCTGTCAGTAGTTCAGTATATCTCCTGACATGAAAACCAAAGAAGAAAACCTTCTTTTACCTTCAGTCCATCATGCCAGCTTTGGCAGGCACTGCAGTTTTATATGAAAATATTACTATGCTTCTCTTGGCATCCTGTCCCCATAACAAAAGTGACATTACGATGTTTACCTGTGAGAGCCCTTGGGTACCATAGTCACTATGAATTTTATAAACCCAAAGCAGCACACTTCACATTAACTACTCTTTCGGGTGCTGTTACTGGGGCGGGGGGAGGAAGGGAGAATCTTCAAATGAAATATTAATCTTTCTCTAGAAACCCTGGGGATGATAATATCATGAATGGGAAGCCATAAGTTTTATATGCCTCATAGTTTCAGCACTGTCAAAGACACACTTAAGAGCTTTTAGCACAGACAGCACTTCTCACTATGGCCTTCTTTGTATCTCTGACCGACCTGAGCAAGGTTATTCCTTCCAAACGTCCTGAATTTACATGTGCCAGATAGAAGCAAATCCACAGGTGAGGGCATCTTGTACCAGAATTCTCCAAGAAGATTTTGTTTCTAGTAGTTCATTTTAATTTTTATTTAACTGTGAGAAAACATTTCCCAGATATACTCTGTGTGCATAGAAATGATATTCTCTGTTGAGAACACTTGAAAACAGGGGTCGTCAAACCCCAGCATGTGGGCTTGGTGGCTATGAACAGCTGTTACAGGCACAGTAAGGCCTGCAAAGCCTAAAACATTTACTCTCTGGCCATTTACAGAATAGTTTTGCCTGTCCCTTCCTTAAAGTGTAAAAGGGAGACAAACCGTCTTCCCCGCAAACTAAGTTAAAATGATGTTCTCATTTATATAAAAGAAGTCTTTCCTCTAAAATGGTAGAGCTAAACAATGAGATGAAATGTTTAGAGCTTCTCCTCTGCTATCCTAGATGATGGAAGCCTCTTTATACGACAAAATTATGGACCAGCAACGTCTTGAACCAGAGTTCTTCAGAGTTGGATTTTATGGGAAAAAATTTCCATTTTTCTTAAGAGTAAGTAATCTACTATTTATTTGCTTCCATACCTCTAATCCAGATATCCCATACAAAAAAACTGTAAGATGTTGATGATGTTGTATCCTTTTAAGACGTGTAATAGCATCATGAGACTTTTTTAACCTTTGACTTTGCAGATGCCATACTGATCTCGAATGCCTTGTTTTGAATAATTTCCAAGGTATCAAACAGTCTGTCCCCTTCTATGTTTACTACAGATGTTTTATGAACAGTCTTTGACAATTAAGATTGTTTCCTTTGTGTGGTTGTCACTATTATTTTGAGTCTGCGCTTTCCATTTGAGCTAGCAGAAGAGAAAAAGCGGCGGGCATTGCAGGGGGTAGTGGGATGCTGGCCATGGAAAACACAGCACTTTCACATTACATGGACACCCCACCTCCAGAGTCATTGGAAGATTATTGTTTGGCTTATTTGAATATTTTGTGAAAAGATAAATATCACCCAGCAAACAGATCCAATTTATCACTCTTATAAAATACTTCTGCAAAGGAAAATTTTCTGGATGTTCTCGACACCTGTTAGATAATAAAATATTAGACTCCATTCTCCCCCTTTTTCACACTGGTGCTGAGTAGATACGTTTGAATATTTATTGAATACTTCAGTATGTAACATCTTCCTTATATAAAAACATTGATAGAAAGAGGAAATCTACCTCCCCAAGCAATAATGACTCCTCCCTCATCACAACTTTAAATCTCAGCATAGAAATACTTTGTGTTACCCAAAATTTTGCTTTGAGTGTGCCAACACATATTTATATATGAGGGCTGTATTTGGGAGAGAAAAGAGAAGAGAAAGATTTTATTTCAAAGGTCAAATTTATTTAACAACCATTAAATTTATTTAATAACATTTCAGCATGAAAGCTGAAATTAATATATAAACATATATCCCCTAATATTGATATGTATTGATATATTAATTAATACTAATATATAAAAACACTTTAATAACATATATTAATATATACCCCAAAATATCCAAGCACCATAGGCAAAGGTTCATTTTAGTAACACATGGAACAAACACTCCAATGATAGGCTGATATTTTCATTAATTGATTGAAATGACCAAGTATTTGGCTACCACATAGACAGTGTTCCATCTCCTTGTGGCTCTAAGAGGAAATCCATACAGTGTGATCACAAAGCTGGACCAGCAGCTGGGCCTGCCTAAAGACAGAAAAGCCTGATTCTGGGTCAAAATCATTGGCAGATTCAGACTAGGAAGGTGAATTTAAGACTAAGCATTGACAGTGGACATGCTAGGATGGAGCTGTCATCAGCACCCCCAAAGGGTACACATGACATGAGTCCAGCTTCAGAGTGGTGGGCATTCTAGAGCTGTTAGCAACATTGAGGGCTGGAGACCCCACAGTACAGGTCAGACTTGACTGTGCTGCTCTAAGGCCCCTTTTGCAGGCACAAAATCTTGCAAAGTAAAAAATTACCTTTTCTTCCACACCATGTCCAGAGCTGGCTGCATGCAAGTTACAGGGAGTAGAGACTATATTTTTTGAGGCCCATGAAAATGATTTTTCTTTTAAAAATCAGAAGAAAAAAATGAACTTTTAGGTTGAATAAAGTGTTATAAACTATTGTATGTTATATAATTATGTATAAAGAACTACTGACATTCATCTTTATACCAAACTAGTCATACAATATAAATTTTAATATTTTTGGTGGTGGATGGAACCCACAAAGGCAAAGCTACCTAGGGCCCACAAAACTTAGAATGCAGCCCTAATCAACCCCTGAGTTTGCCTAACAGATGTGCTGTGAGGTACCCTAGATATCTGATTAGTGCATAATGTTAATTAAAAGTGTAAAGTTAAGGGTGCACAGGTAGTTCAGCAGTAGAATTCTCACCTGCCATGCAGGAGACCCGGTTTGATTCTCAGCCCATGCACCCAAAAAAAAAAAAGAAGTGTATAGTTAAAAAATTGGAAGTACTTTAACACCCAAAATTTCAAAGGGCGGTAAGCAAATTAGAAAACTTCATCAGCTAATAGAATTTTCTTAAGTTAATTAGAATGACTCTTTCTATATATCATCTTTTAAAACTACCTTTTCTGAATATAAATGGCATATCCTTCCAAATGAAAGGGAAGGCTCACCCTCTGTTGGTTTCTAAAGGACACTGCATTCTTCAGAATCATGGCGCTAGACCTATTCAGAAATCACATTCCAATCTGTTTTTCCACTTAAAAACAAACAACACAAAAGGCTTTCTTTCATGGTTTGATCAAATGCAAAAATAGTTTAAAGCTCAAAGAAATTAATACATATAATTGTCGGCTCTAAGTCATTTGTTTACCCTAATATAGAAAATAGGTAACTAAGGAGTATTGTCAGGTGTGACCCAGCAATTCTACTCCTAGTTATATACCTAAGAGAAATGAAAACATAGATCCACACACAAAAAAAAGAAAACCTGCATACAAACATTCACAACAGCATTATTCATAATAGCCAAAAAGTAAAAACAACCCAAATAAATGTCCATCAAATGGTGTATGGATTAACAAAAAGGGTATTTTGATACAATGGTATCTTATTTGGCAGTCAGAAGGAATGAAGTACTGATAACATGCTAACACATGGATGAACCCTGAAAACTTTATGCCAAGTGAAGGAAGACGCAAAAGGCCAAATATTGTATGACCTCCATCTATATGCGTTGATCAGAGTAGGCAAATCCATAGAAACAGAACATACATCAGTGGTTGCCAGGGGCTGGGCGCAGAGAATGGGGATTGACTGCTAATGGGCACAGGGTTTCCTTCTGAGGTGATGAAAATTGTTCTGAAATTCGATAGTGGACATGGTCGCACAACTCTGTGAAGGTACTAAAAGCCACTGGGGGAAAAAACATGGTTACATATAAGCGTTGTTTAAAAATGTTTCAGTTATTATGACCTTCAGATATTCATTTAGGGACTCCTGTATTATGCTGGGAGGGGGATGTACCATACCTTATTAAGCAAATGAATTATATTTTGAGTAGAATAAAACGTTAAAGCTTCAGAAGGTATAACTTTTCAAGAAATAACATAGAATTGTTTGGGTCCTGATTTCTAAGTAAAGTCGTGTGTTTTTTCAAAGAACCAGGATTTGTTTAGGGATTTGTGGGGGGTTGTGGCAGGTTCTCAGAGCCCGATTCCCCCTACTTTTCCTCCAGGTGCTTTTTCTCAGCGCAAGCCTGAGCCCCTTGCCCACAGGTTGCTGCTAACTGCCTCACTTTGACCCAGAGGTCTTCCTTTGAGCCTTTTATGTAATAATAGGATCCTCTTAATGCAGAGAAATACTGACAACTCTGGGCCATAACTCCCCCACGTACCAACCACTCTTTCTTTAAGATCTCGCATGCCTGAAGTCCCACAAATTTCCCTGGTCCTGATAGCTCCGAGAAGTTTATTCCAGACTTACCGGGCTAGGTTCAGGGTAGACAGAGCTTAGACCGTTGAATCAGAGCAGAGTTTGAATCTTCTGCATAGTAGCATGTACCTTGGACAAGGTACTTAATGACTTTGAGCCTCCATTCCCCAAAAAATGGAGCAGAGGGAAGGGGTGATGCCCTCTCAAGTGTATGAGGAGTGAATAAGCTATGTGTAGAATGCCTATTAATGTCTGTGCTCAACAACTATCATTATCACTGAACTGTCAGGAAGATTTCTCTCATATGTAATTAGTTAGGTACTTTTTGGAAACCTACCCATCTTTCCAGCTCTCTGGCTTACCTGAGGATGACCTTCACCATTCTTATCTGAATGAGAGTTCTGATCCACAGAACACCTACATATATATATATTTTTTTTTCATAAAAGTAGACAAAAATATGTTCAAAATTTAACAAAGCCCTAGAAATCCTCAGTCTTAGCCTTGGTCGGCTAACAGGACTCCTGGCTACAAGAAGCTGAGCTGATTATGGCAGGGAAGCTTCCTGTGCCAGCCTTTCTGAGAGCTGGAATACAGAAAGGGCTCAGTCTTCTTTTGGTGTGGGCGCTTGGCACTGAAAGCGTTAAGGCTGATCTCTGTGGCCTTTTGAAAGAATGCAGGAAAATGCATTTTCAAAGACTGCCTTTACTTTCTTGTCCTCCAAACTGAATTTATCCACATGAGTTAGATAACACATTTATAAAAATTTAAACTTTAACACGTGCTCGTTAACATTTAGAGGGAACACAGTCACTTTGTTTTATAGTTGGGTGCTTTAAGAATCAGATACTTCTTTTCACCTTATGCTGAGTGAACTCGGAGAGGCTCACGCCACTGGATCATTTTAAAACAGCAGAGAGTGACGTTCCTGGTCTCCACCCTACAGCTTTAATATTTGGGCAAATTTTTCACAGTGTTTCAGTGTAATTTTTTTGTCACAGTGTATTGATGTGGGGCATGCGGTCATTTCCTGCCAGGGACATGTTTTTGGCTTTCCTGTGAAACTAATACTTTGATTAATATTAATAAGAATTAATATGTAAAATCAATTATATAGTCATACTTTCTTTTTTGGTTTCACCTTCAGAACAAGGAGTTTGTGTGTCGAGGGCATGACTACGAGAGGTTGGAGGCTTTCCAGCAGAGGATGCTGAATGAGTTCCCACATGCCATCGCCATGCAGCATGCCAACCAGCCCGACGAGACCATCTTCCAGGCTGAAGCTCAGTGTATCCACCTCTGCAGGAGGGCGGGATTCCAGTTAGGTCGCACCAGCCGTTAGCCACAGAGAACTTTTGTTCAAGGTTGATCGGCCACTGGTCCTTCCATAAAAGCCATGTTCTTATGCTCCCTCTTTCTCATAATCTCATAATTTTAGTTTAGCTCCTTCTGAACAGAATTTAATTGTTCTCCATTTTTTAATCACCACATCAGTTGAAAAGAAATCCCTTAAAGATTGGGTTGATTTTTTTTTTTCCCTTTTAATTGTTCTGTATCTCAACTCTTCTTTTAAAGCTCTTTTTGTTATTTCCCTTAGAATCATTCTCCTCTGTCATATTCTGCTGAAACTTCAAGGAAATCATAGCATTTTGTTTACTGGTGCATGTTATTCATCCCTTTTTGCCCTGATATTTTTCTTCTGGAATGCAAAAGGCAAGAGAAAGATACTACGGTATCTTTTGGAGGCCTTGGCATCTTGGAACAGCCTATATAATTGCCATACCATTGTCTACAACTGAAATCACTCAACGGAAATTACTGAAGAGTTAGGGACAAAGAAAATTCACCCCACACTCCTTTCTGAATTCCTCTGCTTCCTCCTGGAAACCAATGGTCTTAATGAAGCCCTGAAGTTCCCATTGATAATTATTATGGATACCATTTCAAAACAGAAACCAAAATGCAAGAGAATCAAGAAATTACATGAGGAAAAATATTTTGCTCTCCTCTTTTAAATGAGAAGAGAGGAAATATGTAAATATAATACCTTTTTTCATTTTTTATTGTAACGTATATATATTAAAAAGGAGCACTTTTCAAATTACATTTATTTTAACAAGTAGTTATAGAACAGATTTCAAAGTTTGGTATGGGTTACAGTTCCACCATTTCAGGTTTTTCCTTCTAGCTGCTGCTGTAAGACACTGGAGACCTAAAGGAATATCAATATAATGATTTAGTAGTCATACTCATTCATTCAATCCTAGCCCCTCTGTTATAACTTCTCCTTCTTCTTCGATTCTTCTCCCAGTCGTTAGGGATATTCAGGCTGTGCCTATTCTAAGTTGTTTCATGTTGAAAAAGGTTGGCAACAGTATGAGATTGGGGGATGGAACTGGTCGACGTTCTTAGACTGACACCTCTGGGTTTCAGGACTTATCTGACCTAGGAACCATCTGATGGTTTTAGGTTTCTGAAAAGTAAACTTAGTATGTCCAACTTTTGTAGGATCTCAAGTAGAGCCCTGGGTGTCCTTTAGGGTTGACAGGCATGATATTGCTTGCGGGTTGGCAAACCATGGTATTAGCAATATCTAGCTGAAGCTTACCTAAGAGTAGCCTCCAGAATAGCTTCTCAATTCTAGTTGAACTCTCTTAGCCACTGATACCTTATTTTGTTACATTTCTTTCCCCCTTTTTGGTTGATCTCAGCCCAGGGCCAGGCTCATCCCTGCCAGTTGTGTCCCATTTTACCAGAAAGACTCATACCTCTGGACATCATGTCCCTCATAGGGGGAGGGTATGATACACTTTTAATACAATATTTTTGAAGTCTCAACTACAATGAAACACTGTGTATCAGTTCAAGATTTGCAACAGTGGCTACTGCAGATATTGGGAAACTGGGGCATGAAAGGTCATACACATAAATAAAAATGGACATACATGAATTAAAGATAAGCGTGTCTCCTGACCAAGGATTAGGATTAATCTAATTCTGAGTACCTGAGATCGAAGCCATTCCCACTACCACCCCACGACCACCACGAAATTAGTGTTCTATAAATTCACAGGCTGTATACATTTAAACCTCCTACTTTGTCAGAATTAACTAGCTCAAGACCTGTAGTTTAAGAAATGATTCACTGTGAACTGAATTTTTGGCAACTTAGTGGCAGTTTTTAAAATTACTTCAACCCAAATGGAAACTCCAGATTGTTACCCATCCTCTTTTCTCTGCCACAGCTCAGCTCCAGCCAGACCTCCAGGAGTTTGCCAAATCGAGTTCCTCCTTGACTCTTTAATCATAGATTTGCAGATATATGCCGTGACTCCCATTCCAGAGAGCCAGGAGGTCCTGCAGAGAGAGGGTGTTCCAGACAACATCAAAAGTTTCTATAAAGTGAATCACATCTGGAAATTCCGCTATGACAGACCATTTCATAAAGGAACTAAAGATAAAGAGAATGAATTCAAGGTACCATGCAGTTCTTATTTCATACTGTCTCCTCAAATAGTCTATAAGCTTTTCGAGAGCAAGACTCCTAGTAATTATTTACTCAGAATAGGATAATGTGACAAAACCAGAAGGGATCATAGAAACCATCTGATCCAAAGGTTCTCAAACTCATCTGTGTATTACAGTGAAATGGGATACTTTCCAATCAAACCACCTTGGGGACCCCAGCCCACGAATTAAGACCCTGTAGCTCTGGAAGGAAGCCCCAAATAAGCTTTTTGTTGTCCTAATGCCAGTGGTCTTAATGCCAGCCTTTGAGAATTCTTGATTAAGCCCAGTCCTCTTATTCATTCATTTTGAACCATTGTAGGAGCCTCAGGATGTTAATTCTCAGACATCATGGCATACAATAAGTAAAGAATATTTAATGAATAAGGAGAAAGAGGGTTCCTGAGACAGAATAGTTGGTTGGGTGGTCTGCTGGTCTGGCGGGAAAGTGTTGTGCTATCTTTTATTGCCTTTTCTTGTTAGGACAGTGTGTAATTCGAACTTCTGAGAGGGCCCAGTGTAAAGGCAAATTTTGGACTCTATCACGTGTTGAGTTTTCTGTTCCAAGTAGTTTTACAATAAATATGCCTCGCTAATCCAGAGCTCCCTCAGCAAGGAAAGGATGAGATTTCTCTAACCCCACTAGAGGAGAGAGGTAGAATTGTTGAGCAGATAAATTATAATCTGTCCTTTCCTTGACAGTAGTGACATAGTAAGACCAAACATATCCCAAGTTAAAGTTTCAAAATGCAGAACTTTCTGTGAATTGGCTTAGCTTCTTTTATCACAGATACTGTCCTCTTAAACTGGAAAACATTCTCTAAACTGGAAAACATTCAGCTCTGCCTAAGTGTCAGTTCCCAGTGTGCCCAGCATTAACTCCAGGAATTATTTGCATCAAAGAGATCAAAAAGGGAAGCCGTGATAGTTTTGATGGGGCTGAGTAATCAAACCTGTGCAAAGTTTGATTTGTTAAATATTGAGGTAAATAAACCATTGGAAATCACTTTTGGGGATGTTATTGAAAAGATCCATGATCTTTTTCTAGCCCTTTCTAGATACTTATATTTTTCTTTTTACCCTTCAAAACCAATTAAAGATCTAGTTAGTTCATTATATAGTTTTCTTAGCAATTACTTCCAGTGAATAAGAAGTCAAAGATTCCCTGGATTCAGGCAGTTGGCTTTCTCTCTAAGTCATGCTCATTCCCAGCACTAGAACCCACATCTGACTCCTTCTCTATTGCTACTTCCATTGCACCACATTTCCTCCTAGGCCGTCACTAAATATTTGTCAGTGGGAGTGAGATCTCCCTTAAAAAAAAAAAAAAAATC